>JAQIXG010002536.1:0-17469 GCA_034700105.1 Oconnorella tubifera | reverse complement strand
AGATTATTTATCTTTATTTTTAATTTTAAATTAAAAATAAAACAAAATAAAATAATGCAAATAATGTGGCCATCTTAACAGCGTTACCACAATTTCTTAAATTAAAAAAAAAAAGTTTTTAGATAACCCGCACACGAATATATCCCGCAGGGGGGGGGGTATTCAAAATCTTGCATAACCCGCTGTTAGAGACTTTACTCTGTTTTAATTACATAAATAATTCAGATTATGATAACCATTCATTTTGAATACATTGCTTATTCACTAATTTATTAATTTTATCATTGTTATGTCGACCCTATGCACATAAAAGACTCTCGACACCATCCTGCCTACATAAAACAAACAAATTTCTCATCTGTTTTCACACAGCATGCATCTGGCATCATTTAGAAGCCAGCAGTAATATTAGAAGTGAATGATAATAGCGCTAGTGAATGAGTAGAGCAGCAATTACTGAACTACGAGTTAACTCGTAGGTGGCGCCTGGGAGAAAATTTTAAACTACGAGTTAACTTGCAAGTGGCGGTCAATGTGCTAAAGTGATTGAAATTTAATTATATTTGTCTAAACTGTCATTTGTAATAATATTTTGTTTAATTCATTTTGTTGCATAGTTTTAATTCAATTATGTTGTTTGATATTATATGCTTACTCATTCAAAAGTTTAAACTTTAGTTCACCAGAACTCACATTTGTATAATATTGGACTGATAAATAAGATCTCAGCATGTCTTTGACTTGACAGAGTGGAAATCTAACATCTAAAATCCATTTTTAAATTTTATGCATTAAGAATTCATGACTACAACTTTTGGAAATTTTCAACTTTTATTACAAAATGGTATGAACTAAATAGTGTAACTTATAAAAAAAAAGTTGGTCTTATTTGAAATGTTTTATTGTTGAGAGAGCTAAATAACACATTGTTGTCATGTTGTGCAATAGAAAGCTGCTACTAGTGAATTAACCAGCACCTTGCCTGGGTTAATGAACAATTAATGTTCAACATTTGACAATATTTTACGCCTACTATATTTTATTTATCAGGTTTTACGCGTTCTTCAATGTATGAAACATTTCAAAACTAAGTCAATGTAAAATATTTACAATACACATAATTATTTTGGCCCTGAAGTTTCAGGTAGTGAATATGTAATATATCGTTAAGTATTTTACTTGAACCGCCAGCAACAATAAATTGAATTGAATGTCATCGTGAAAGAATTATAAGTAATTATAAGTTTCGGCCCTGAAGTTTGAGGTAGCAATTAACTCATGATAGTCTGTAACCAGATATAAGATAAAATAAATAACTCATGATAGTCTGTAACCAGACATCATATTTAACCTAACCACAGCAACTCAATTCAGCTGCAGGCAATAGTCTGTAGCCAGGCATCATCTTGAACCCTTGCATACACGACTGAATCATATAATCTCGTGTTACGAACAGACAGAAAGACAAAACAGGGATATTTAGTAGAATATGACAGTAAACCTAACGTTTTTCATATATTTCTTTACACATGCAGAATTAATTCAAGAAGACAGCGATGAATTGTTGTGATCTAATCCTAATGATTTCTGTTTTGTATTTATATCGGTTTTAATGTCAAATAAGCTGATAATTATTTTTCAGTTTTTTTTCATTGTCCATGATGCGATTATATAGCATTTTTTTTGCATTTTTTTAGCTCTGATTGTTTAAGTTTCCTAATTTCCCCCTAGACAAGTTCTTTTATTTCCAAAACAAAAATTGTAACAGAATATATATTTCAGCATTAAACAAATATTAAAAGTATGACAATAACACCATCACCAAAATCTAACGACTTTTTTGACGGTATCAGTAAAAAATTAATGATTATAATGGACAAGCCAGGTAGCTATTAACATAAGTATAATGTCAGTCCAGACATTTAGTAGTTTATATCTTAAAATCAGTAGAGCAACCACGATTATGGACAGTGGAAGTGGGAGTCCCTCATACAATGATATGATGTAATATTTTTAATACCCTTTTGATCAATTCTTTATAAATTATTTTTTCTATTTTATTTCTGCAAAAAAAATTTATTTGCCAGTTATGGGAAGGGAATTGTGAATCAAAAACTGCTCAAATCATACCTTTTGTCAGTAAATTTCCTTAACGTGATAAAAAATGAAAATCACTTATATTGCAAATGAGGGAGGCGGTTAACCCATATAAGCCCCGTTCGTTACGTAACTCTTCAAAATACAATCATGCTAGTTTCAAAATGAATACTAGTCAAATAATAAGTCCAGCAGTGAATGATAATCATTTATAATTAGAGCCACCCTTAGAAATATAAATTATACAATAACAAAAAATAGCCTGTACAGAATTAATAACACACAATAGCCTATCCTCAGGTGGTAATATCTGACAATAAAGGTCACCCCTAATTAGAGCTTTACCGATTATCGGCAAATTCACAATCGGTATTCGGCTGCCACAATCGGTGCAGGTGGGCCAATTGTTTATTTAAAAAAAAACGTTTTTTGAGAGAGAAAGAGAGAGAGATAGAGAGAGAGAGATTGTATTTAGTCTTATTGCAGTTAGCCGCTAACTACAATAAGACAGAATATAATCTCTCTTTCTCTTTCTTTCTCTGGACACCACTGTAGCCTTCGATCAAAAACTGCTGGAAATTATCAAAGGATGCAGCTGTGTTTATTCAGTCATTCTTTGATCTTCTTTCAATGTTGAGTCATATAGACACAGAGAACTTTAGTTAATCACCAGGGGGGGGGGTTGTAAGGGTTAGTGACCCCCCATTCCCAATTGGAAGAAAACAATTATTAAATAAAATTATATATAATAATTAATAAATAAAAATTAATAATAATTAATTAAAAGCAACGCTCCCCAACCTTAGTAAATCCTGGCTACGCCACTGCAGATAAATATTCATTGATATTACAAGCATTAATTACGTCAGTGAAAATAAATCTAAAGATTTAGATCAGTGAAAGATTAGGTCAGTGAAAACATATCTAAAAAAATTCTGTAGACAATCGGTATCAGCTTTACAATCAGTACAATCGGCAGTTCTGACAATCGGCACAATCGGTAATTGGCACAATTGGCTAAATGTGAAATCGGCAAAGCTCTACCCCTAATACATATATTTATAATACTATAATTAGTATCCTTGGGGGTCTGCTAATAACTGATAATAACCTCATTAAGACACAAAAAATAGATTGTGATATAGTCACATTTTGACAAATTTGTGTAAAAGATGAAGTTTGCTGTGAATGTTCTTTTATGTAAATATTGGTGTATAAATAGCCATTGTATGGAACGTTGATAACAACAATGCAGCCGAACGCGTAAGCATAGTAACGAAGTTATATTATAATATAACTTTGTTACTATGCTTACGCATTCGGCTGCTTTGTTGTTGGCTTGGCTATAGACATATGCTACTTTGATGAGTGATAATTATCGCTCATCAAAACAAAATTATCACAATATTTAATATTTAATTTATTTGTGGATTATTTCATTTATTTCTTATAATATACCTTTATAATAATAATAATAATAATAATAATAATAATAATAATAATATAGCAATTATTAGACAATATGTAGTAGTTAGTACTAGTTATAGTATCATTCTACATTGCAATAATCTACTTTATTAGCGTATTAATTTTTAATACATTTGATTTGGTAGATTTAAGTGATGTACAATGAATTCGGTATATACTATTTAAGTCTATTTGGTATAAAGTCAATCAAAGTAGGGATATGAAATAGAGTTACGGTTTCGGTGTAATCAGGAGTGTAATCGTGTAATTTGGTGCAATCACTTCGATCTAAAATGGTTATGGTTAGAGTTAGTAATCTTATCAGGATTGGGTTAAAATTTGATCTCCACCGTTTTGAATTCTCTTGAAATCGAAATGTTTTATCATGGAACTCCTATAATGATATATTGCAATGGCTGTGTATTATTTATAACAGTATATGTCATTATTAAATGCAAAATATTATAGCTGACTAAGTACATGTCCATAAAGAGCAACTTTTAACATAACTCTTGATGAGCTCGTAGTATTTTTTCTTTTTAGCATGCTGAACCCAATAGTGAAAACTTGAAAAACAACACAAATACTTGTGAAAAAACATGAACTCTTCCGTTGCTACAAGCCTAAAGCTGTCAGGCTTGTTCCAAGCGCATGATGATCACTGGAAGAAGCTTGTAGTTTGTTATGCCATCCTTTCTCAAAATTTGTTCTGCGCACATATTTATCTTTTTTGTGTAAAATGTTAATTCCATATATTAGTGAGGAACATTGCTTGTTCACACTTTACTTGGCATCCAAATAGCCAGTGAACATAAATACCATTAACAATAGCGCTTGCTGGTGTAAGATGATTAACTCTCATGCAAATAATTGTAACATATCCAAGTGTAAACATGAAAATGTGATTGCGCGAGTAAAGTAAGAAGCTATTTGTAAGATGATATTTTAAATGCATACAATTGTATTGCAAATGTAATGCCATAGTCTTCTCTAAACTTGACTAATTAACTCTCTTCTTTATAATCTTTCTAACTCTTCTATAAATTGCTTGCAATTAGTCCCAAAATTCCCTAGCTAGAGTTGTTGTTTTTAATGTCAAAAAGTCTCCAAATGTCTCTCCTAATCTTAAATATTACACTAGGTTGTAATTCGACAGTGATTCATTTTTAAAATTGCCTTGTTATTCTTAACTTTTAAAACTTTACATCATCTTCTTATCTCACTGAAATCATCAAACTTTATGTTCCTTCTCATTCTCTTTATTCTTGCTATCCATAAAAACTTTCTCTTCTTTTAATAAAATTCGCTCAAGGTCAATGATCTTTTTTATTATTATTATTAACTATTATTATTATTATTAATTAAAGGCTTTTATTTAGGTCACTAAGTATGTTCCCTTGTTTGTGGTTAATTCTTAGAACTTAAATTTAACCAACTTCCCGTTATCCGATTGAGCTGAAATTTGGCACAGTGGTAGATCTTGGATGACAATTGAATGTGGTTTGGTTTTGGTTGGAATCAGTGCCCCAGTTACGTCAAAAATTAATTAAAATTAATTAACATGGTTAATTCTCAATGAATGCAAATGATTATATTGATTTTAAAACATGAAAAGACATGAAATTAACAATGAAATTAACATGAAATTAAAATTAATAAATAAACAGGAAAAGACATGATTTTAAAACATGAAAAGACGCATCAATTGATGTATAACACGTGGTTGGGGTGCGTGCCCCAGTTACGTCAAAAATTAAAATTTTAATATTTTGTTCGGGAAAATTGCTTAAATCATAAAAATCTATTGCCACATATCATACAAATTTCATAAAAAATAAATTACCTGGATCATGAAATTTCGGTGGATAAGTTGAAATTGTTGACAATTTTTTTCCTTTTTAGTACATTTTTTCATTTGTGATTTTATTGTGATTTGAGAATGTAATAAAAGCCTTTTGCCTTAAAAAATTTTTTTTTATGTGAGGAATTATTTTATGATGTTGTAGAATTTGTTTGAATTTATTTGTATTTAGTGTTTGGTGGGGAGAAATGGAAGACTCTTGTGCTGCTAACAGCTTTTCTTTGTCCTGGGTTGGCACATATTTAGTTTTTTCTTTTCTTGTTATAAAGTTAGATAATAGTTAACGTGTTTTGTCAAAAAAATGATTAATTCTGATGTAATAATAATTCATCGTTTTAGTGAATCATAATAGGATACAATAGGTATACACATAGTATGGATATTGTAAAAGTATGCTTGATTAATGTAAGGGCATGCATATGGCCGCTGCATTAGTTACACACATTGTACAATGCTCTGTTAGATAAAACGCCCAGTCAACACATTGTTATGCAATAGTATTAATTAATATTTCTGTATTTTTGCATTATACAAACATTTCATTAAGACGTGCGTTCGATTTTAGAATTTAAAAAGGGCTATATAAGGTAATGATAATTTTTATTATGTAAACGTATTACTCTTTTAATTAAATGACAACTTTATTATAATTTTATGTTAATGTTTTATTTTACATTCAAATGTAAAATAATATTTCATAATGTTTACATGTTCAGTGGTTATAAAATATTAATAAAATGTGAATAAAATAAAATAAACGTACAAAGTAAAACATATAAAATATACATTACAATACAGTTTTGGCAATACTAACTGTAGCGGAGTATAGCCAAATACGTGAAGTATAATAATATAATGGATAATTTATCAACTCATCGGGTGAATTATTTCGTTCAAATAAGTCGTAATAAATATTTAAACAGGCTGGTATTTATTGTGTTCCTTGCACTCAATCAGACCATGCTGATCATGGACAGCGGTGCCGCTATGTCATTGAAAGCTATTCTTGTCTTACTGGCACTTTGGCTTGGCATTTCTGTGCCACTTTGCGTCATTGGATCCTACTTTGGATTTAAGAAATCCGTAAGATTCGTGTTATTTCTTAAGTATTAAGTTAAATTGATAGATTTTAAAGCATTTTCTTCCCATTGAATTGGATTGGATTATGATATGTCAATTTAGAATAGTTATCCGATTGATTCAGGCACCCATGTCACTGTTGTAGTAGAATGATTACTAGTTTAAATGTTTGATAAAGAGGATGATAAATTTTTGTTCAAACTATTGACATTTTACTCAAGTTTATTCTACTGGAACTTAATTTTTATTGATTTTAAAGCTTTATTATTTTATTTTATTCATTTTAAAACCGTATTTATTTCATTTTAACACTTTATATGAAAGTGATTTACTTTGTTTTATTGTCGTAATCTATTTTAGGCAATTGAGCATCCAGTTGAAACGAATAGAATTCATCGTCATATTCCAAATCAGTTATTTTATCTGAAGCCTTGTGTCGGCATTGTGGTTGGAGGGCTGCTGCCTTTTGCTTGCGTCTTTATTCAGCTCTTTTTTGTACTTAGTAGCATCTGGTGAGATTGTTCCGCTTGAAATTATATTGAGTTCCATTGAAATGTTGTAAATAGTGGTATTTAAAATAGTGTGTATTCTTTTTTTAAATATAGGCCTATATTTTAATGCATAAAAATGCGTATAGTTTGAGTAATGTTGAAGTGTTGTAAATAGTCATATATGAACTTTGTAAATTAATAGTCAAATTGAAACAATGTAAATAGTCGTATTAAAACAATGAGAATAGTTACATTAAAACAATATAAATAGTCCTATTAAAGCACTATAATTAGTCCTATTAAAGCACTATAATTAGTCATACTAAAGCAATGTAAATAGTTATATTGAAACAGTGTAAATAGTCATATTAAAACAATGTAACTGAATTGTCGTATTAAAACAATATCACATTAAAACAATCTATATAGTCATTTTAAAACAATGTAAAATCACTGACGCATTATCTCTGAGCAATCTTTCTTTCCATTACTAATAATGCAAGTAATATAATGAATTTGTTTCGATTGACAGGTCTTATCAACTGTTTAATGAGTTTGGACTTCTCTTTTTGGTTTTTATCATTCTCTTTTTGACCTGCTCTGGTTCAACTATACTTCTCTGCTTCTTTCATCTTTGCGCTGAGGTTGGTTTTTTATATTTATCTCATTCAAATACTTGCTTTATATCGGTTGTTGATAGTTCGTTTGATATCAACAGCTTTGGTCATTTTGATGCAATATTGTTCCGTGCGTGCTCACTGAAAATTATATAATATTTTGCAGTACGATTCTAGATTTCTCATATTTTCCGAATATTTGGCTCATTTAATACCACACTAGATTACTATTCAGTTATCTAAATAGCCTTTGTGAAGGCATGAAATATGACAGGCAGCGTTAAACTTTAAGTAATTTTGTATCTCCATTAATTTCTCTCTTAAGTTATTGTTGTATCTATGTCTTGTGATATTGAATAAAAAGACCCAAGTTTTTATTACCAAAGTGTATGACTTTTTTTTTTTTTATTTTGTCTTTAAAATGACAAAAGCATACGAAAATTGCATATGTTAAATGACGTCTATTATATAATATTAGAATTTAAGCGATTGTTCAAAAAATAAAATTATTACCAATCCGTTATTGCAAATGAGAGAACAATAATTATACTTACTCCAGTCACTGAAGCAACTAAGATCAAAAACAGATTTAAAATTTGTATTTATGCGATTTTATAAAATTACAATAAACAAATTTGCAGATATTGTACGTAAAATCATTACGCTGTACTTTTTGCATGCTTTTTATAAATAGAAGGACATGTGCTTTGCTTGCTCTGCGAGTAATTGTTGGTGAAAATATTTCCAGGATTATCATTGGTGGTGGAGATCTTTCTTTTCGAGTGGTTTTATGGGAGTATACTGCTTCATATACTGCATTTACTATTACATAACCAAGCTGGAATTATACGGTTTTATCAATGCCTTCATTTACTTCGGTTACGCGTCAATCATGACTTTCATCTTATTCTTGCTTACTGGTATAATGTTCATTTTTTGATATCAATGATTTTTTTTAAAATTTATATCGCAATGTAAATCTTTGTTCGTACCATGATTACACATCTTTATTTTGATGAAAATAAAGTTGTACTTGCGTTTATTTTAATTATTAATTTGTTGTAGGAACCATTGGTTTCTTTGCTTGTTTCTTCTTTGTGAGATGCATCTACAAGATAGCGAAACAGGATGTGGAACAAGAATCTTTATTAGATTCTATTCATATTTGATTTAAAAATTCAGAATCAGTCCCAGCCATTTTAGCCCATTAGCCTAGTGATCTATTTATTTAACAGATCTAGATTTTAATAGACTTCTGGTTAGTGTTAGATTAAGGTTAGAATTAGAATTAGGAGGCCGGCTCTCTTGGTTTTCTTGCATACCAGTGACTAGGTTCTATCTGTATCCGGTGAATACTTCTATATTTATTCCATTGAAATTTTATGTAAATATAGGATAAATATTTAGTTAAATGAAAGAAAATTTTAAGCAGTCAGATAATTAGATTATTTGAACAGAAGTGTGTTAAGTGATTAATAATGTGTGTTCTATGATGAAGAAAAATAAAATTGTGAACTGAGATAGACAAGTATATTTTATTAGTGTATTTTTCTTGTATTTTGTATTCAAGTTTAATGAAATTATAATTTATAATAACTTTTAACTACAAAACGATAAATTTTGACTGCATTAAAATTAAAACTTTATCAATTTAAATGTTTATTTTAAAATTTGCATTTTTAATTTGAATTTTTGTGTTAATTTTAAAATGTAATAAATTTCAGCCTGACATTTTATTTCATTTAATAACTCGAAAGGTATGTAATCTCAATGAATTCTACAACATAATATTAATATTATAATCAAAAATGTTTATGAAAATTGTAGATCTTACATATTGCTATATTTTATTGTTTGATAAAACTCAAATTGTGATAATTGTATGAACGTTGTAACAATATTATTGTATTTACTTTATAAGTAAAAAATGATACGATTCATACCGTTTTGTTGTTTTTATTTAATATAAGTACCTAGAAAAAAGTAATATAGTTTAATTATGTTTTTAAAGTAGGCAATCAACAATTTATAAGATGGTCTAGTGGTCGCGCGCTTGCCTCTCGCGTCATGGTTGCTGCGTTCAAATTAAAGCTTCACGATCGACTCATTATTGAAAATAAAATTTAGCTATATTATAATAGAGCTATATTGTCATAGGCGTACCTAGGGGGGCCTAGGGGCGAGTCGCCTCGGGAGGCATTAGTAATTCAGTTTTAAAAAATGTACGCATAGTACATTTCTAGTATTTGGTAGCTACTAGCATATGTGGAGAAAATCTAAGTGAAAATCTAAATAATAAAGTCACAATTATCGAAGACAACAAGTGAAAACTGTACAAAGAAAAAAGGTACATATTTATGGATTGTTTTTCCTCTGTGGAAAGTTGAAATGACATTTGTGAGAAAAACTTATCAAATAGCTAATTTTTGAGATATATCTCACCCTAGGGCCAGTGGCGGATTCATAGAGAGGGCGATGGGAGCCCCCCCCTACGTAGTCGTTAATTTTGTTTACATATTAAATTAAAGCTGGAAGGAGAAATCGCCCCCCCCCCCCATACATAGTCGATATAATTTTTATAAGCTAATTTAAAGCTTGATGGAGTGATCGCCTCGCATCCCTACAAAGTAAAGAAACATGTTTGTAATTATTAGATGTAAAGCTGGCAGGCTTATATAGATACAGATATTTATTACATATTTTGACTGTCTAGAGAGCTTGCAATGTTAGAAAGTTTGTGTTGAAAAGCTTAGTCGATAAGCAAAAAAACAACAAAAAAACAAAAAAAGGTCGTCAGTTCTATGAATTTTAATTAAATCGCCACCTAGTACATTGTTTTTTATGTTATCACTCACCTTTTTTTACGTTTTCGTCTCCATTTGTACTTGGACTAGGGCCTACACATATGTTTCAACTCCATTGACACGAATTCAAAGCAAAAAAGTTAACAAATCGTCGTAAGATGGGGAATGGTTTAGCCGCTAAACACGTTCCGATATTCATAAAGAATATACAATCTTTTCATTCGTATATTTGAGCTTACAGAGATTCGTACTAGCAGAGATTTTTTCTAACCACTTTTACCTTTAAAATTACAACTTTCTGTAATTTCCGATTGAGGAAGGAGGGGCAGGGGTACATTCCCTATACACCCCCTTGTCTACGCTATTGGGTGGCATGGTAGCCCCCATTAGGAGAACCCAGAATATATTGAGCCGACAAATCGGCCCTGTCAATTCTTTTGACAGGGCCGATTTGTCGAAAAATCGACCTTGTTACTCAAATGCAATTTAATCAAGATTTGCTCAACATATTTTTGTGTTTTTGTAACGTCGGGCAACGTAACGAAAAACGTATAATAAAATCAAACGATTTAAATTATGATATTCGCAATGATTAATTATATTTACCAAAACAACATGATTTAATATGCACACCTTTATTTACAATATACAAAATACAGCAAAGAATAAGTACGGTCTATATAATTTAATAATAGGCTACATAAGATTTTAATATTATTGGTCATTTCAATATTATAGGTCTAATTATACACGTGTGAACAATATCGAATAAATGTCGTTAAGATATATCTACGAAATAGGAATTGTTTTAATTAAATTTCATTTACCTAACGAATTCAAAATTGCGGAATATAAGGGTAGACCATTATCTACGATTTATTTCGCGCGTCATTTTGACGCATTTGTTACTGGTCTTAATATTAATTTCGCTTTCTGATTATTATGGTAATATAATTGCTTTACGTCAAGGGCACCCAGCAGTTGCCAGCTGCTAGCTGCTGTGGGCGACAAGCTCACCAGCGAGCAAGATGGCTTGCTTCAGAGACAGCTGGCCGGCTGACGGATCATTGTATTAGTTAGGTGATTAGAGTTTAGACTGAAATGATTATATTTAACTAAAAATGACTGAAATCACGTTGGATTAACGCGTGGATGGACATGCGAGTATATGACAGTGGATAAACGATGTCATTGCTATGCGTTTGCGGTGAGTTATATTGAGATTTTCAAAGGTTTCGTTTTGTTGTTAAATTATAATGTCACACTTGGCAGTGTGGGCCTAGCATGTAATGATGACTGTGAGTGTGAGTCTATCATTATGTGTGTAATTATTTACTGTATGTTTGCATGAAAGGCAAACGTTGTGATCTATGAACGCTTTTGTGATAGGCATTATAAAAGATTGCATGAGGTGAATTTAAAGTTTAGAGGCGAATTTAAAGGATACTGAGGGGGGTGCGGGGCCTGTTATAATTTTAATTTTAATTGACACGTTAGGCCAATTATATTAGAAAATTAAACACGACTGATGATCGAGCTTAGGCGAATAGTAAAGAATATATTGATGCCTTTGTGATGCAGATAAGTCCGGAATCTAATATGAGAAATATAAAAATGTTCATATTAGAAATGGAATATGAGAAATGTGTGTTAAACTTGAAAGTTAATAAAATTTCGAAATTGTGGGAATTCGAATTAAAAGTGGTAACAGGGGAAATTGATTGTAAATCCAACTAACTAACTATTGTAAATCCAACTAACTAACTATTGTAGATCCAACTAACTATTGTAGATCCAACTAACGTGAAATGGCCTGAAAGTCACTATAGAGTCCCGGACATAGTTACTGATGTGTCAACAATAAAATGACATAGCTAATGCACTATAGAAAAACATTTTATGATTTTAGTTAAGTTATAATAAAATCTAGTAGTTATGTGATGCTATAGGCTACCATGTTATGTGAAAACCCGAAAATTATAAAAAATGTGTACAAATAAAAAGAGTGTAGAGCTAAAATTAGAAAGCAAAGTTGAATTTAAGTCACAATTAGCGTAATCAGAAGACAAACTAAAAAAGTCACCAGCTATTTCTCTGGATTTTTGTGTCACCCCCCCCCCCACCCCTGAAAATTAGCGCATATTTTTGGAGACATATTGCCCCGGGCGGCATATAGTATACTCTAGGTACGTCTCTGATATTTTGGCTCACGTCCATGTTATTAATATCAAACTTTAAATGCTACACATGCACTGTAGTTTAGGCCTAACGTATGTTTGTGTATCTTCTAATTTACATTGCAATAGATATAATATACAATGAATATTACTAATGTAACAGAAAATTTCAATTAAACTTGACTTATAGACCTATTTAGCATATTGTTCATTATTTATTTAGTCATTATTGTCATGTTTTATTACAATTTTTAACTTGTAAAAGAAAAAAGTTAATGACGAATATTTGTTTTTATTTAAACACAAAACAAATGAAAGAAAATCTCTAGATCATAAAACTAATTCGGTTTTCAAATAATTTTATATCAGCTATTTATTACTGGATGAAAAAAACTATGCTGTATATAAAAAATAATGGTTTATTTTTGTATTTGATATTTTTGCTATGATACTTATTATGAGACGGAAAGAAATAATGTAAATTTACAGCTCAAAAATTATATAACGAAAAATATTAGGCGTAGTAATAAAATGAATACCGAATGACCCTTTTTTTACAAGCAACAAATGTAATATTTAATATAAGCTTATTACATATATGTAATATTTTTACTTCGATACTTTGTCATTAAATGTGAAAACAGGATGATTTAAGAGTTTCGTTTATTCAGTGCACAGCTATTAAACAGAATTGTTATAAAATATTCATGAATCGTTTAGTTCAAAAGTATCATTTATTTTAATCAGTCATGACTGGAGTCACTACTTTTGAAATACTTCAAAATACTGAAATACTTCGAATATATTCGCATATATATTAAATTTACAATTACAAATTTTTATTTTTTATTGTTAAACAAAATTGTATTGCATTTTGAAAACAGTCGTCAAAGTTTGTAGTTGTCAGACACGTGGACCTGTGCCACGCTGTGCACAGGATGCAATCATTTTATAAACCTATCGCGCTTTCTTAAAATTTACAAAAAATAAATAACGATAAACAATTTCTTGTTTTAAGTATGAAAAAGAACATCAAATAAAAACGATCTATTGTTAGTTCGGCTTTAAACAGAAATTATTTGAACCTTGTTTTCGTTAAAACTAACTGATATTAAACAGTTTTAATCGCTTCAATGGAATTTAGTATCAAGTTTTTAATTGTATATAGTCCTTAAACTTCTGTAGGTCTAGCATTTAATGCACAATATAGGCTACTGTTTTTGAAAGTGTTTTAAAATATATGTGTA
The DNA here is from genome assembly GCA_034700105.1 of Oconnorella tubifera. NCBI lineage: Eukaryota > Metazoa > Annelida > Clitellata > Enchytraeida > Enchytraeidae > Oconnorella > Oconnorella tubifera. The sequence continues at coordinate 3,628 of JAQIXG010002536.1, read as the reverse complement.
TTATATTTATATTAATATAAATTGTGTTTATATATTATATTAAATATATTATATTTATATTAATATATATTGAATGGTGCGCTCGATTATTATGGACCCAATATGAGAGCAATGCTTTCAAGTTGTAAACACACTGCATAAAGCAGTAATTATGGGAAATGCTGTGTCAATATTTTATAGATAAAAGCGAACTCACGAGTTTGTGAGTAAAATGTAATTAACTTATAAAACAGTTAATTAGTTTATGTGCTAGTCATAAGCCTAATAATTGAGTATAAAATTAGATATAGGCCAATATTTACAGTTGACAGAATTATATCATATATGTAAATGAAGCTAATTGCTAATGTGATATGCTATTTTAGTAACATAACATTATTGTCACTATTTGTTAATAATTACTATAGTAATCCTGATTATGCCAATGTAGCTACCAGTGTTATTTTAGTTCTCAAAATCTTTTTAGTTTTTATCTCCTCATCAAAAATCTTTTTAGTCTTAGTCCTTTTTAGTCTTTTTTAATCTTAAACCAAAAAATCGTGGAAATTGAAAACCGTGTTAATTTATATTGTACACATAAAATGAATGCCACTTATTATGAAATAAGAGTGATCTTATACAATGACACAGTAAGTCTTAACACACACCCTAACATAAAATGTTTCAACTTCCAATCTACAAAACTGTAAATTTGTGATTCAGTTTTAAAACACTCTATTATGCAAGTTTTTTCCTCCCACTCAAACTTTTACACAAACTCATTTTAATGGCAGCTACAAAACTAAATAGAGCTAAATCTCAATCTCACAAATTGTATTCGCTGAAATATAGGTCGCATAAATAATACAATTAAAATTACATTTTTCTTAGGGCTATGGTTAGGGTTAAGTTTAGGATTAAAATAAAATAAAATCTGACAATTTGTTAGACCTATATTTCGGCGATTAAAATTATAAAATCCATAAAATACGTCATCACTATCGTGAATAAAGAAGACAAAAGATTAAGAACATGTCAGTGTTGCCACTCCAATTTTTTAAATAGATTTCCGTTGTGCTACAACTGGAAACAAAAAAATTGTTTTTGGTTGATCGTTAAGAAGAACTATTTGAGAATATTTTCGTCTCACTATTTTAGTCTTAGTCTCGTTTTCGTCGTTCTGCTTTTAACTCTTTTTAGTTTTAGTCTTATTTTAGTCTCACAATTCTTTTTAGTCTTAGTTTTAGTTTTCGTCAACGAAAATAACACTGGTAGCTACTTTGTATACCTAACGGTAATACTTTTATTATAAATACTCAAAGTCCAGCTAAATTATAAACGAAACCATATTAAGCTTGTAAATTTATACGACTATCTGATAATCTTTTTAAAATTGTCATTTATTTCACTTTGTCAGTGATACGTTTATTGATATGAAAAAACATAAATAATTTATAGTTTGTACATGCTATTCTTTGATAACAATGAGCGTAATAGTAAACAAAAATCAAAATAAAATAAATTTGGAAGACTAGATAAATTTACCAACATTTTAAACTCCCGTGATATCGCAAGTTATAACATCATGCAACATGCCTGTAAATAAATCCATTCATCATAACATGGCAAGTTTTTTTCTTGCTTTACAGTCGACTCGACAACACGCAGGTTACTAAGTATTCATAGATCATGAATCAATGCTAAAAAATATTGACAAAACACATAATAACGAATTTGATCTGATAATATTATATTAATAAGAATTTAGTCTGTTGTGAAAGTGATTGTATCGCACTTTACAATATCTTCATTTTCGGTTATTTGAATGGCCAATCAATTCACTAACATTTTTAATTATATTATCGTGTACTTTCAAATTATTATTTTTTACTAAATTTACTTATATTCAAAGATTAGTAAATACAAGAAAATAATATTTAAACGCTTAATTTAACACTATATGTGATACAAGAATTGAATACTATTAAAAATGAGCAATTTAAGTGATCAAAAACCAATTAAACTAGGAGTTAAATTCAAACAGTGAAAAAATATAATTAAACCTTTTTAACACCTTTGAATAATTGTGACGCATGTGACTATCGTCGAATGATAACGAGATTCTACACAAGTGACATAATAACATACCATCTATGACACGACTTTTGTTGCCTCATAACGCTCATACAATACAGCAATTCTTGCAAATTTAGATTCTCTTTGGAGATTTTCACAATCTTCCTTTTGTGCCAAACTGAGATTCAGTTTATTCTTCCCAAAAGAACTTCTGTTAGTACCCAATCAAAACGAAAGAAGTCATCGTATGATCGTGCGTCTGTATTTTACGACACTCATCAGTGCAGTTAGTTGGTTACAATATCAAGCGGATGCAGCTGTGCTTTACTGTAACTGGCTGTAGGCTGTTTTATGGCGATGAATTTTGTTTTTGAATTGTTTTAATCAGTTATCTGTGAATTACGATGCAAATCCACTTTGCCAAGAAAGATTACGATTAAATTAAAGCTTATTTGCAGTTTCATTTTAAGTTTTGCTTCAAATTGTAGTCCTTTAAATATATCCAAATCTGCAACAAAAGTGCTGATTTTGACGTGCTGCACTTGAAAAATATGACAATTGTAATATGAACTGCGTAATAATTTAATTTATTATTTACAAGTAATTGCTCGCTTGTGTTATTGCAAAATTTAATGCTTGCAAATTATGTGGAAATAATGTGTTGACATAATTTATGGCAAATATTGAAATTAGCTTAAAACTGACTCTGATTATTTGTTTTAGTTACATATTTTCTCTTTCCCAAGTTCATAACACAGACATCATAATTATATATGATTGTTTATTATTATAATTACTGTTGTTATACAATGGAATAATTGTCTTTGATATAATAGAGTAACTGAAAGCAATAAATAGCCATTTTGTTGACGTGACGTTAAACAATAAACAACAGAAGAAACATAATAACAAATTTAATACTGATTCTTAATTGTTTAAATTTTGACATTTTTTGAAAATTACTTTTAAGAGTTATCTCTCATTTTATGTGTACTCCTAGTATGCAAAAAAGATGAACATAGAAAAAGTAATTAAGCGAAAATTTGATTCTTGTGAGACCTCGTGATGATCGTGCTAGAAAAAGGAGTGTACAGAAGAAAAGCAGAGTGAAATCATTAGAATTTAAGATACTCAGCTTTCTCGAATCAATCATAATTATGCTTTTAAGCTGACTTATGTCAGTTATGTGTGAAGATGGGGGACGTTGAATACGAGATTTGTATTTGAATATGAGAGCAAATGTAATAAAATGTATCAAAATATACTGTTGGGTAATATAAATTTTAAAAATACCCATTTTAAAAGTTGGCGCCCTGTTATAATAGCTAGTATGAATCTTTAGAGCGCTTTAATTTAACAGTATAGAGATCAATCATAAAACGTTCATTTTGTAACGTTATTGCGTTACGTTATTTATTTTACGTTATTTATTTTGTTACGTTATTAAAAGTGCTAAATAATGTCATTAGAAACTGATTTATTAAATATGCTTAAATAATTCTTCCATTCATTTTGATTGGTCAATAACTGAAGAAAATTTATCAGAGGGAGGGGGGGGGGGAGGGGGGGGGTT
>JAQIXG010002535.1:0-17472 GCA_034700105.1 Oconnorella tubifera | reverse complement strand
AGCGAGGGGGGGGGGGGTGAAGGGAACGATCGTCTTCATTAGTTTCTTACAAATAGTTACAATAGTATTGAAACATTATTGTAAAAATGACAATAATGTTGGAAGGGGGGGGGGCTAGAACCTTTTATTAAGTATATTGGTTGAAGAAGATTAGGAACTTTGGGTGATTTTTTTAATGTTTGTTTTCACAACATTCACGTTGTACAAATTACATTCTCTGCTGAACTTTATTTTATTCTGATTTGCATCTGTAATTTGGAATATAATAGTATTTTTATTGAGGAATAGTTTTAAAGCTGATGCATCGCTTGGGATAAGAGAACTGTCTGATTGATGAATTGTTTATGTTGATGAATAGAAGATGATAAGCAGATACATTTTATTATAAAATAGAAGTGAGGCTTTGCTTTGTGAAAGCCAACAAAGCATGTGATTTGTTAAATTATAATATTCTGCTTATTATAATTGGACAAATTACAGCTCTACATGATGAACTGGTGCAGTGCTATTTAATTACATAAACGAGATAGTTATTATTTACGCCTTTTGTATCTTGTCTATTGGTAGGAATTTACTTGAGTTTGTTTTAAAGTTATATTAAATTTGGTATAGCAATGCAAGTCATTTAAACTTTTATGCTGATGTGACATTAACAAAATACAGAAATCCAGTAGTTAGTGAGTGCTATCAAATAATGCAAATGCTTATTAGCCTATGTCATTCCTTAAAAATGTACTATTTGCTTGAGCATATGCTTATACTGAATAATGTAATAAACTTTTCACACATGTATTAATTATACTTTTTCAATGTAAAAAGCAAATGCAAATGATTGCCATCTTATGCACCTAGATTTAAAGCTATGCATGAATATATTGTTAAACAATATACTATAATGTAAGACTATTTGAAAGGTACATGGGCACTTTTGGTAAAATTGTTGCTGTTTGTTTAAACCTGTCAATTAATCACACTGTATCATTCTATCTATACTACACCCAGTAACATTATAATGCAGTTAAAGATATATAACATGAAGATAAAACCCCATATATTTCACAGCAGTAATTTGCTGTTTATAATCTTGCTGTAATATGATATCTTCATGGCTGTGCATGCTGGTCTGAATCAGACAGTATACGCCTTGTTCTATAAATAAATTCAATCCAGTCTCAGCTTTATATCAGCTTCTGTATTGAATTCCCTGAACACCACTGAATTAACTGATGGCTGGGTGTGATTTTTACTTGATTATTCAAAGTTATATGAGATTTTGCTTTATGATTCCAGTAATGCCAAAAGTGAGATGTGTTATGTGTATCATTTTATGCATTTTGGTAATTTTGTAAGAAAGAGTCAGAAATGGTTTATAATCAGATATTATTTTTAGGAGCTTCTAAATTTTAATTACCACTGCTAAAGTTGAAAATTATTTCCTTTTTTTTGATATTAGGTAAAGCAAGTTACAACACTTGCTATATGTTATGTTTAAATTATGCTTTAAAGTAAAATTTAGCTTCGTTTTGTTTTAACAATTATCCTGAGACATTGTAATTGTAGAATTTTAAATTTGACTATTTCTAATGACACGAATTATATACTGAATTTACTGTAATTTAAGGATCATTAAAAACTATATAGGCTATAGCATATATATTCATGTATATACTTTACTTTGTATTGTTCACGCATTATATATTATAAATATAATATTATAGTGTAATATTGTATATATTTGCATTCATGTATGAATTGAAATTATTTATTATAACCTTCAAATGTAAGCTCTGCGCAAGCATTTCTTTCTTTACATGATAACAGGTCTTACACTGTTGCATTGTTGTCTTATTGTATTAGTTTTATTCATAGTTCTGATTTTTTAAGCTGGATAGATTGAGAGTATTTTATAACAAGCTGTAGTAAAAAGTTACAAGTTATATATCAGAGTATTTTATTGCATTGACTTTGATGGTCGCTGTCAAAATAACAATAAAGATAAAATTAGAAAATGTATAGTGGTTAAATTATGGAACTTGTATCAAGTAATAGATTTCTTATAGAGTTAGTTAGTTTCCTTTTTTATGCCTGTTTTAGTTATATGTAAAATCTTTAATGTTATGAAATATTTGTTAAATATTAAACTTACTTTTCTTTTTGTATGATATAATTTTAAACGTTATAACTTCTATTATTTCTCTATGAGCTGCACATTTTATACTAGTCCAAGTTCTAGCCGTGACTTTTGTTTATAAATATTCTGCATTGTGTATCCATAATTGAATTATTATTTTAGGATGTTTCACAGACTGTTATTATAATATAGATCTATTATAATGTTATTCTCCTAGTCTCTCTTATAGGACACTGTATGGTTGATGATTAGCGAACTGCTTTGGTTATTTGTTTAGTTATAATATTCTTTACATAAGCATTATCCCTCTGTGCTCTGGTTTAAGTATTTTAAGCTTTTATTGCTATTATTTAATTTTCCAGATATATTTTTATGTAGCATTTTATGTAGGTATATTGGCATTTTAATTTTTATTCTTATAAAAAATAATGCATTTAATTTGTATAGCTATGCATGTTTAGCAAAAATTTGTTCATTGTCTTTTCTGTTTATTATATTTCTTGTTTAGATTTATTTTTTAATTGAATGATGAAAATTCCTTAATAATATATTAATCTTCAGTATAAATAGCAATCTGATTAATTTTGTGAGATGCAGATGTTGACAGATGTCTTGTCAAGATCAATTACAAGTTACTATTGCTTAGAGTGATTACTCTGGATTCTGTAAATAGTCTGAAGTATCAGTTATTTGTTTTTCTGTAGCCAATCTTAATTATCATGTTATGATAGCTTGCTAGAGTCTTCATATAATGATCACATTGTAAAATTAATTGGTAATATATTGTGTGAAATTACTCTCTTGGTGTTACTGTGTTATAGCTAAGTAAACAGTGACATTGTTTGATGATACTAATATGGCTAATATAATATGTACTAAACTTTATTAAAGAATCATTTGTTGTGAGTATATGAAAATGTGACAATACTAAGAATCTTTTCATATTATTTCATGAAATTTTTTAAAATCTCAGTCCAAAATGCTGCAAGATTACCTAAAAAAGTAGTTTTGTTACTTTATAATGCTGTTGCAATCAATATTGATAATTAATTGATTAACAATACTTTCAAGCATTATACCACAACTTATTATTACCTTGGATTGTGATAGACATGTTTTTATGTTCAGTCACTTTGCTGTCATATCAATCATTATGTTGCTGAAAGCCGCTGTGTGTTAGTTGATTAGTATGCTACTAGACCTGCTCTGCATTATTAATAATTCTCATCATATAATATTGTATACTAGGTCTTGTAACATGATCATCACTTTAACTTGTCATGTTTTGTATACATAGAGATTAGCTGTGTATTGTTTTAATTTAACTGGTATTGTATTAGAAATATACTGAGGATTTCGTTTGTAGTTAGTGTAGTGATTGTTGCTGGTTGTTGTTGGATAGATTTGGTTAAACTTCAGTGATAACTTTTTTTTAATACTGAGAGTTAGAATATTAATTTTATTTATTACAATGTTCTTATGTATCACCTGAATGTTTTTATGATTTTTTTTACATAGCATCAAGTAACTAACACACTGTATGGATCAGGTGTAGAATTTTTTGTAACAAGACTGATTAGGGAGATATTTAGTATTCATGTCTTATATAAATTATCTTATGTTGATCGTTGTATTATAGGCAATGCGATTGTATAATACAATATTTATCTCGTATAATTATTTATTTAGAAGAACGTTATCTAAATTTATTAAGTATATATTGTGCCCCATGTATATACTATGATCTTTATTAACGTCAAGATAATGATACAACATAATTATTATTATTCATAAATATTATTGTTTTACATCTGATTCTTAAGGCAAGTTTAGCAGTTTTATTATATTGTAGATAAATCAGTGAGAATTCAGAATGACACTTGAAGATTTCAAGCCTACACCTGTAGCGCCTAGTAAGGCTCCTAAACCCATCCCCCCTGAGATTTTAAAGGGAGAGATTTATCACAACCCTTCCATCTTCAAATATGTTGACCACCATGCTATCGCGGTGAGACTTTTTTGACATTCTATTATTTAATGATTTTACTCAAATTATGTTACCTGACTAGTATACTAGTTCTACAGTTTTAATTTTAAAATCGAGACTTTCAATATTTTAGTGTTACAGGTTTTTTTTAGTGTTATAGTGTTTTTGTTTCAATATTTTGGTGTCATATTTTAGTGTTACTGTCAATAATTTAGTTTTTGTAATAAGAATGAAATTACCTACTAGACTGTATTGTTTGACATTGTTATGTAGCTGATCACTCGGTATCTCTGGTGACAAATAACATATCTAAATAAATGAAATCAGAGAATAGATCGTAAATATTTGGATAGCTGCTATATTTGGGTAGAACTAGAATTGTTTATAAAGTTTCTGGTTGTTTTAAATTGACAGGAATCTCAAGTTGATTATGACAACTTTCGTGAGCTCGTGTGGAATTTATTGTTCAAGCAAGATTTCAATGAAATGGAAAAAGCTAGGTATGTTTATGAATCATATTCTGTGAGATTAATAACATCTCTGAGTTGTATTAGTGGTTATTTCTCTTCGTGAACAAAAATGAGTTCAGTCTCTGCCTGTCTGTTATTTTCAAAGAACATTTTTGTAATGTGTAATTTGAAGAAAATATCTGATTTCATTCAACTGAAGTTCTGTAGCTATATTAGATCTTTGCAAAGTATATTTTTGTTTAATTATTTACTATTATTAATAGTATCTCTTTATTACTTGGTTAAGGTTAGTTTAATGTCTGGATTATCATATTATATCAATGATACAGAGGATGTAGCTGCTAATTTAAGAGTTTATCAAGGATTCGAACTAGTCAATTTTTTGTGCTGATTTAACATCACTCAGATAACAAATATACACTGCAATAGATTTTTATTTTGTAACGATGCTCAGTTTGTTTTGATTTAAATAGAATTATATTTCGTTGGTTGACTGCAAAGAATCTAAATTCAATCAACTTTAAAGAAGATCAACTCGATGCTCCGGGAAAACTTTTGAATGATTTTAAGAATGGAAAAGGAGCTTATGCAAGAATCTTTGAATGTCTGGCTCGGTGAGTTGCTCATCTCTTCCATGTTAATATAAATATTTACATTTAGATGTTGATTTAATTTTTTTTTCTCTGTTCAGTATTACTTTGAACAGATTCTGTGAAAATAAAATAAAGGCCTATTCAATATATTTAGTGTTTATATAAAACTATTAAATAGGATTTTTTCACTAGGGGTTTAGTGTTTAAATGATAATATATCTATTTTTAAAGTCAAAAATGTTGCTTATATTTTCAGACTTTTAAATTAAGAATAGTTTAATAATAATGATGGTTTGGTGTTCCAATCAGCATTTAGAGATTCCAGCTTCAAGAGTTTTATTAATTCTTTAAATTATATATTTGCAGTAACTTTGCAGGTTCGTAAAGATTAGAGATTCTTGCATTCTACTCTTTGACATCATTTCTGGCTAATTTTAAAGATATAGAATATTGCTTTTTTGAATAATTGAATTAAAATGATTCAAAGTGTTGTGACTGTGAGTACATATCTTGAGTTAATTTCTAATCTAACAAGTTTCAAAGTTCAAGATTTTCATGAATGTATTTTGCCATTTCCTAGTTACTCTGGTCTGCACGCGGTAGCTCTCTCTGGCTGGGCTAAAGGCGTAGACTACACCCCGGATGTACCTCTCACCACTCTACCCATTAACCACAGCTGGAACGCCGTGCACGTCAATGGCAGCTGGCAGCTCATCGACTGTCACTGGGGAGCAAGATTCCATCGTGAGGCTGATGGCCATCAGACGGGAGAGAAACTGGTGAATGACTACGATGACTTCTACTTTCTCACTCAGCCGGATCAGATGATTTATAGTCACTTTCCGGAGGATTCTCACTGGCAGTTGCTGGCTGAACCATGGGTGGTGGGGGAGTTTGAGCAGCATCCTCACGTGAGGTCTCATTTCTTTACGTTTGGACTGAATCTGCTGCAGCAGACGCGCGGTGTGCTTCATACCACTAAGGTAGTATGACTTACATGGCTTAAGGCTTGAATGTGGTAATTTTTTAGTTATGGTTGGGATTGTTTTATTTCTAAATGGAAATTGATTGAAATTTTAAATTTAGTTCATGAATAAATCAGTTATTTGTTGGCTCTTTTATGCAATGATGAATTAGTGCAGCTTCCTTTATGTGTATTGATCTATAATTGGTTTGTAGAATGATATAAGATTGGCAAATTTTTCATTTTTCTCTTCATAGACATTATATTTACAGTTATATATTATTCATATTAGATTTTTATGTTGCAGGGTGCTCGTGGTAAAAGTTGTTATTGAAATTTAATGTTTATCAATGCATAACTTTTTATTTAATAATAATTAGTATATAAATATACTAAGTTTATTTATATTTACTAATTATATTTAAGTAAATGTACTTAATATAAATATCTACTCAGGGTATTGTTACACTGACGCTTGGCTTCACACAACCCACATCATTTACCTACAAGCTCACCTACGGAAACACCAAAGAGGATAAACTAAATGGGATCAACGTAAATCGCTACATCCTACAGGAGATGACTGAAGATAGAGTGACTTACTACTTCCGTTCCCCTCTCCCTGCTGACTACCACCTGACTATATTTGCGCGAGAAGTCATCGATGATACCCCGCTGGCTAACATGATCTTCAAATCAGTCTGCGATTTCAAGATTGCAGCCACTGAGGCCGCATCAATGAAATCCTTCCCTTATTGCTCCGACTCAAGCTGGGGATTGGATTCGTATATCAATCAGTATCCCATGATACCTCACAACAAGGCCGCAATCCTGATGTGCCCGGGTGGACATTGCGAAGTGTCGTTTGAGAAGGATCCTAAACTGAGAGTTTATGCGAGACTTGTGAATGACGGGAAAAGTTTTGACGCGTTAAAGAAGTGTATTAAGATAAGCGATAAGGAGCAGGGGGGAGCGTTGGTGATTATTGCGGTGGATTTGCCGGAGGAGGGGGAGTATGGGCTGGAAGTGTTTGCGAATGATGTTAAGAAGGATGGGGAGATGTTTGCTCATTATTGCCAGTACTTGTGCTCATTTATACCTCCGTGTGACTTTGGAAAGTTGTACGGGCAAGTGACTGATAGAAAGGACCTACAGGTTTGTTTGTTTCTTCTGTAGCATCAAATTTTGTTAGTATGCTGTCACCTATTTAATTGTTTTAGTTGTAAATTGATTATATTCAATCATCTTTTTATTCTTTTATAATTGTGCCTTTCTTTAATATTATTTTCTGTATAATATTCAGATTTGTTTTTTGTCTTCTAATTATTAAAGTTTTTTATTATACTTTTATTTATTTAGTTATTTTGTTTGAAAATTGAAATTATATCCAATAATCCTATTATTTCCTGTGTAATTGTTCCATTTTTTAATATTATTTTGTGTATAATATAGAGTCAGTGTTCTGAATTTTTGTCAGCTCTGTGAGTTTGTACTGAATGTTTACTTTAGCACTGTACATGGTTATTGTTGCATTCATTGTCAGTCTTTTATGATCACATTTTATAGCTAGTAAATAGACAATAAGAGAAGAACATCTGTGCTATTAATAGTCAGCTGCTTTTAATGAGCTGTATTGATTTTAAGCTAAGCTAGTGTTTCCTTGGACTGTAATTCTAAGCAACAGCTCCTTGATGTTATTTTACATATGGATAAGAATGAACAAATATAATGTCTTATTTTTTGATTTGATTTTTCATGTCGGTAACTATCTATTCTTATAGGCTTTTTGCATTGTAACAATAAACAAAAGAATCAAATTTTTATATTTGATGCAAACATTTAATGTAATATCGATGACATCTCAATGATTTAAAAAAATTATAAATACTGTATCATCCAAATATATGTCATTTAGTAAATCTAATACTTGCTGTGTGCCTGCAGGCTGCAGCAGAGCCTGAAGTAGAGGCAGTGCCTGAGTACCAGCCCCACGCTGCTACAGTGTACACCAGATCTGTCAGCATCAAGCCTCCCAAGACCTTCACTCCCGCCCCTCTCAATGACACTTCTGATCGCCCACCCTCCTCCTACACTTGTCATAGACAGTTCTCTAATATAGACGTCTTCAAGAATGTAGATGCTCATGCAAGAGCGGTGCGTAGACAGTTGGATTGTTAATTAGTATATGTCTTTACGTTGGTAATGTATATAAGGCTGTTTTTAAGATGGGTATCTTTGTTTTAATGCATTTGAAGGCATGCCTTAGTTAAGATATCTTTATATCAATGCATTTAAAGGTTATAAGTTAAAGTATATTTATTTTAAAGGTATTTATGCATCAGATACGAATTAAAATAGTTGAAAGTTATTATCGGTAGACCTTGCTTTAGTCTTGCATTCACAAGAATGGATATGATAAAAAATTCATTATTCACTGATAATTATTATTGCATTTACTGTACATTGGCAACTATTGCACTGTAAAATGGCAACTGTCAATATATTTGTGATTCGTTAAATCAGAGCTTTCTGGTGAAGTGGTTAGATTGCCGGACTCAGAATCAATTTATCCTGGGTTCAGCTGTGTTTGATTATCATTTTTTCCTGTAGACAATGAAAGCTGGATAATTGATTAAGTAGCAGTTAAAATTCTAAAAGGTATTCTGTTCAAGTTTGGTTAAAACCAGATGCTATTGCTTGCTATATTTTTTGCATTATGCAAAATCTTTTATAACATTTAACATTATAACATTTTATAACATGAATTTTTTATCATATCCATTCTTGTGAATGCAAGACTAAAGCAAGGTCTACCGATAATAACTTTCAACTATTTAAATTCATATCTAATGCATAAATATCTTTAAAATAAATATACTTTAACTTATAACATTTAAATGCATTGATATAAAGATATCTTAACTTAGGCAAGCCTTCAAATGCGTTTGAAAAAGTTGATTTTATTATTTTCATTGCATATGTACACTTTTAAAATTTTAATAAATATCCTGACTTCTTATGCTTAAACTGAACTTGACAGGTGACCAAAGAATCTCATGGAAGTTTCCGTGAACTCATCTGGCATTTGATTTACGTTAGAGAAATTACCAATGAGCTCGAAAAGTTAAGGTACCTGTCATTTTAATAATACACAATTAATGTTTGGCTAGCTCCGATTATTTTTGTAAAATAGATTTTTTTATAACATTTAGCATGTTTTGATCTTGTACATAACTTTAAATAATGACTACTTAAAATCTAATATGCCATTTATCGTGACATATTTGATATATAATTTCATATATTTTATTTAAAATGTCACTTATGTAATAAATAATCGAATATCTTGTATCAAAATCAAATCAATATCAAATTCATGTGTCTTATGCTACGTGTAAAACACATAGCAAAATATGTGTTTAAGCAAAATATATGTTTTATATTTCAGAGCTGTTTTTGTGTTTCTCTGTTCGATGGATTTACGTAAGATCAACTTTAAGAAACCTCAGAAAGATTCTCCTGAAGAACTTCTCATGAAACTAAAGCGTGGAGAGATCACATATGCAAGGGTCTTTGAAGCGCTATGCAGGTCTGTCTGTCTGTCAATCAGTCAGTCAGTCAGTCTGTCAATCAATCAGTCAATCAATTAATCAGTCAATCAATCAGTCAGTAAATCAATCACTAAATCAGTCAGTCGATTGATCAATCAGTCAGTCTATTCATGAACTAAGATTTTCTAACAGCAACTCGTGATAATCAGTTTGCTTTTGTTTATGTATTATGTACAGACACAAAAGTAGTATTACTGTTTTGTTACATGTATAGAAAAGCGTTTACATTTATAAATGCATAGAAAGCTCTTTTATGCATTTATATATATAAAAGCTTTTATATACATGTAACAAACAATGTTATTACTTGCTCAAAAGCATAAAGCTTGTTTAGTAACACATCAAAGCGCGCTGTTTTGTACTGAATCCTATGTAGCCAATCTTTGTGTTCATCTAATTCAATGTATTTTATAGATGATAATCTGACGCTTTGACATCAGTCCAATTGTTAGGATTAGTCAATGAGATATATTGATAGAGTTGATTAAATTAGTAGCTAATTTAATTTCATTGATCAAATACTTTTTTGAGATAATAATGTGATCTCTTTTTGCAGTGTATGTTTAATAAAATAAAATTGTAAAATATTAGACTGTAAGATGATAACAATAATTATTATAATAGTAATATTTTTGATAATAATAATAATTCATTCCAATTGAGAGAATACATTTGATTTACTTGAATTACATAGGTTAATTACTCATAATACCCATATGATGTATATATAATTGCCGGATCAGTTACACACACAGCACAATGCTCCATGTGTGTAGCACATTTTACCATCATCTATGCCACTTTGTTGCAGCTATGCCGGGTTGCAGTGTCATACAGTGCCAGGTGTCGCTAAAGGTGTCGATTACTTGCCTGGGATGCATTTTACCGGGGACCAGGGGCAGCATTCTTGGAACGTGGTAAAAGTTAATGGAGGATGGCAGCTTATTGATTGCAACTGGGCTGCCAGGAGATTGCTTGGCAAAGATGTAAGATCTAATGGATTCATTTATTAAATCAATAAATAAGAGCAAAGTAGAAATAGTTGTATAATGTTATACAATCACTGAGAGAAATGTTACATATAAGGGATGTTATATAGCAATATTATATTTATTTTAAGAAGAGAAAAAAATTATTTTGAAATTAATTTCACAATATTTCTAGACTGCAGTTTATATATCGCGATAAATTTAACCTGAAATATTATTTTCGTTTTTTAATGCTTCTACGCTTATTATTTCTTATACCTTAGACATCGACTGAAAATGTCCACTATGAACTGGATGAATACTACTTCCTGCCACTTCCCCAGGAGCTAATTTACACTCACTTTCCCCAGGATCCAATCTGGCAGTTGATTAAGTCTCCTATAAGTTTGGATGAATTTGAACGTCTGGCTTCCATTAAGTCGGCATTCTTTAAACTTGGTCTGAGAATTGTTAGTCATAAAGAAGCAGTCATAAAGGCTAAGGAAGAAGTAACAATTCAAATAGGCTGTCCTGCTGCAAAGGTGAGAGATCTTTATATTGATAAATTATTATTGTTTCAGTTGGCAAATAGTTTGAATATTCAAGTAGTTTTGATTTTGTATTGTTTTATATAGTTTTAAGCTTAATCTCAAAATTACTTTCAGTTTATTTGTTTTTCAGCTTTTATCTTTATTGAATTTCTTTTGCATCTAACTTTATAATTATAATAACTTTTGCTATATTTCTTGCTCTCAGGCCAAGTTGATGAAGTTCACTTTCAAACTGATGCACGAAGATTTGGGTGAAACGTTCAAAGGCATTGAACTCACTCAGTTTGGCTTTCAGCAAATGATCAACAACATTTGCGTCTTTACCATTCGTCTACCAGCCAAGGGTCTCTACCGCCTGGTGATGTACGCCAAGGACCAGTCTCAGGTAAAAGGCGCTGGAGAGAGCGTACTGAGCGGCATCGGGGAGTACGACATCTCCAATGACAAAGCTCAGGAGATCCCAACACCCTTCCCACCTTGTGCACACACGAGCTGGGGTCCGGGTGACAGTGTGGATCTGTATAAACTAATGCCCAGACAGACGAGTGCCATTGTCAGTACAGTAGATGGAGTGGCTGAGATTCGAATTGTCATGGGAGAGGATCTTCGTTTTACTGGGAAGCTAAAAGCGGTGGGAGATAATGAAGAAGCTCTTGCTCAGTACCTCATGGTGCGTACAGTAGGTAATGAGGCTATCTTTGTGGTTCACGCTCCTCATCTCGGTGAGTTTGGTCTGGAGATCTACGCGAGTAATCCTTCCATTGATGGCAAGACACTTCATCACGTGTACCAGTACCTCATCGTGTGTGATCAACTGCCGAGTATCGTAGAGGCATTCCCGGTTCTTTCATCCGGGTATCTGGGTCCCCAGCCAGCATTCCATGGTCTCGGTCTTGCCGTATCTGGCATGCCGGATCCTTATCTCGTGTTGGATCACGGCGATGTCCACGTGTCGTTTGCCACGTCACAGCTAGTTAGGATGTCCTCTCAGTTGATCTACATGCCACAGATCGGAGATGCGGAAGATTGCACAGAGTATGTTCTTCAACAGCATACTGATAACCTCGTCACTTTTGTGCTGCATCTCGGCAAGCCTGGTATGTATAAGTTACAAATATACGCAGTGGCGTTCAACGATCCTTCTGACAGTCTCCCAGGCGTCTACAACTGCCTCATTCAATGCCGTAAGACGCTCGTCAGTCTGGTTCCATTTCCCAAGCAGTACGCTCCGTGGAAAGAAGGATGCTATCTCTTTGAACCGATTGATGGTCACCTTCAACCTAATCGTCCAATTCAAGGCACTGCGTCTACCTACAAGCACGTCTATTTCCGTCTGGAGGTGCCAAGAGCTTCCGCTGTGGCTGTTGTTATCGGGGATGACTGGTATCCCCTGGAAGAGGAGCAGCCAGGGCTGTGGAGTGGTGAGGTGCTGATGGAACCCTACTGGGGCAAGGCAAGGAAGGTGTCGTTGTGTGTCAGCTCTGAAAACCCACCTTCCAGTTTTAGTTCTCTTCTGGAGTATTCCATGTAAAAGAATGGAATGTAGTTGTGTTATCCTCGTAGGCTTATAGGCATTATGTTGTGTGTTTTACGCTTTGATATTAGTGAGACTTTGCTTTAGTTGATTCTTAAGTTTGGTTCGGTTAATTAAATGATTCCTCTTTATAACTGGACAAACGTTTCTCAATTGATTTCAATATTCAGATTATAATAGTGTTATTAATATTTATTCAGATATTTAATGAGCTTTTTACTAATTTCTTTTAGCGATAGATTATTTTACAGACTTAGTTTACAGTTTTTTGTTGTTAGAAAGAGTTATGATTGATAGGTTCAGAGGCTTGATGATCTTTAGTTTTTACGGTTGTAGTTTAAATAATTGTGCATTAATTCATTTAATATTACTAATAAGTTGATTAGTGATTTGTTATAGTTATGTATTTGAATTTTATTGATTAATTAATTCTCGATATAGGTAGTAAACATTTTATATGAAATCAATCATTTTAATTTTTAAAATTCAACTGAGTTTTTAGTTGTATTGGATTGTTAATGTTTTTATGCTGCTTATATCTTTTAAGCTGAATTTCTGAAATTATTTTTTATTACTTATATTTATTTATAATGAGTATAGTATAGTAAAGATTGAATTATATTGCTTGAAATTAGATTTTAATTTGTAATTAATCAAATATTTATTTGTATTTATAAATACCTCTACAAAGAGAAGTTCTCAGTAAATTTTAAAGCTTTACCATCATCTGTCCTGTAATTAAATTACTATAGCATACCCATTCTTAGTATAATTTCATTTTCTTAATCTGTATTTATAGAGATGAATACTTCTATTGTTTAAAGGTAAATGATTGCAATTGGCATTTTTGTTTTGATGTAACATTGAGCATTAAACAAACTATTTAACGGAGATTTATAAAAAATAAACAATTTGTCTATATATGATAATTAAATATATAATTTACACAATGCAATTTGTCATTCCTGTTAAATCGGCTACAGAGTAACATTGTCTTTTTAATTAGTAATCTCAGATGAAATATCTTGAGTTTTGCAAGTGATTCAGTAAAGTTGCAGTTTTATTTTGGTACTATATATGAATAGGCTACCGTGTGCTTTATTCAATTGTAATCGTGTTACATTTGATCTGGCATTTTTAGTTTCAGCTTCCGCTACATATTGCTATTTCTTTTGTGTGCTATTTATACATTTAGTCTTCTTATTCTGTTGCTTCTTGATGTTTTATACATTTATTTCATATACAGGTTATCTACTTTTATTGTAATAATGATTTGGAGTTTAGTTATATGCAAGTAGAAATAGTAAATACAGGATCTAGCTTAGGTTTTAGAATCGAAATAATTTTATGATATAAGTCATTGATTGCATGTTATATTTTATAGATGAATGTTAGTAAAATCAATCTTGATTAAATATGGCTTATCTTGCTTACTTTTTGTGAAAGATCTGAAATATTTGAAAAATTCTTTTATTTAGAGTTAAATAAAATAATATCAAACTTCTATAAAATTCCTGATTAAAAAACATTTAAACCCTGAAGAAGTACATGACATTTTAATTATAATAATAAAAATAGACGTTTTTATTTGAGATTTTAAAATAAAGCTGTTGTATCTCACCGTTATTCTACCTTTGATGTATTTGTGCAATAACTTCAAACAGGCAATTCTAGTGTCATAATATTACTGGCTTTTTTAGGCCAAATTTTTGACAATTATTTTGACATTGCTTTAGAGTTTTAGATTTTATGGATATTAGCTTTGTAGATTTTAGTCTTTGTTTTGAATCGTAATGTTTTATAGCTTTCGCTTTTACAATTAATTACTCTGCAAGTGAAAAGTTTGTTTTATTGTTGTTGATTCGTTTATTGCTTGCTGTGAAAACTACTTTTTAAATTTTTGGTGCTTAATCTTTACCTTTGTAACAATTAACAGTGTATTTAACGTTAAAGTTAATTTTTAATTTAATTTCTGACTTTTATTAATTCTTTAATAACGTAATACTTTTAATAAAGTAATTTTTATTTCGTACAATCTTGTTTTTAATTCAATAGAAACTGAGGTTTATCAATCGGGTTACTGAATTTATTTTAAATTTTTGATATTTTATTTTGGATTGAAAAAAACTTGAAAAAATTTGTTGTGATGTATCAAAATTTGAATACTCTATTTTACGTGTAATCTTTATTGAGTTTTATATCATTTGAGATTATCATTTGT
This sequence comes from Oconnorella tubifera, assembly GCA_034700105.1. NCBI lineage: Eukaryota > Metazoa > Annelida > Clitellata > Enchytraeida > Enchytraeidae > Oconnorella > Oconnorella tubifera. The sequence goes on along the minus strand of JAQIXG010002535.1, from coordinate 2,442 downwards.
TGATTTACGAGTTCTATTTTAGACTGACTATAATGATATTCAAATATTATTCTAGTTCTTAGAAAAAGATTTAACAAGATTTTTTGTTACAATGTGAAATACTTGATACATTTAATGATAAATACTGATTTCTTTATGTTTTGTATTCTTACTCCGGCAGTTAATTTTTATATTTCTTTAAAATAGTTATGATTACAAGACAGAATAAACTTTTATATATTGTTGTTGTTGGGCTTTTGGCTTTAAATGTTATATTTGTTGCTTAATTATTAAGAGGATCAATGTTTAACTAAAAAGTAATATGACATCATGTTGTTTGTTTGTTGTCTATTTTGTAAATTCAAGTAATATCTTTCATTTTTCTTCATTACATTCATTTCATTTACATTACATTTACATTATTCTTCATTTACATTACATTCATTCATTAAAATTAATAATTAGTGTAAAAACTCAATTTATATACAAGTTACAAGGAACATTATTAATGGTACATCTTCAACATGAAATTTATTTCTCTATCGGTAATCTGATTAATAATGATTATGACACAACCTAAAAAAATATACTAACTAGCAGGCTAACTATATTCTAATACTGATGAGATTATAAACAAATAGAAAGACGGCAGTAAATGATGACTTAGAGAAGATTTTCAAAGATGCATAATAATACTCCGATAACTAATCAACTCGAGTTTGTCATCTTGTTGCAAAAAGAACATTATATTTATTCTCCTAAAGCCTGCAAAGTACACCGTGGATTATAAAATTGATTGGTTTGAAATTACAATACCTCGTACAGTATCAAAATCTTATTTATTTCAAAAAAGAAATAAGATAATTCCTATAAAATATTATTTTGATCAGTAAACTGTTTTGTATTACTTTTTTCGAACATTTGATGACATCAGTATTTTATACAGAAAAGACAATACAAATAAAATGTGAAGACTCAATTATTTGTACTCTGCTGAAATATAATTTTTAAATATTCATTCATTAACAGTAAGATTAAGAGATTCCATTTTCAAACTGATTCTTCCAGAGCCTATTTTAGTGTGGTTTATACCACACTTTGTGATCCTGGAAATGTGGGTGTGGTCCAGGAAATAGGAAAATGTGGTGTTAATTTAGGAGTGTAGTGGACGGACCGAACAGTGTGTGACACTGTAGAGCACCGTGTACGTGACGATTTATGTTACGACCATTCAGATACTAACAAAGATGAAAATGACTAAAAAAAGGTCATTAACTTTTTTCAAGATTTGTTTGAAAGAAGAATCGATCCTAGGTGTGCGACTGCGTATCAGCACTTCTACGCTTACACTTTAACCACGGCATACGCGTACCTTTAAGCTTTTGTGGTCCTGGAATTTGATTTTAAAATAGGCTCTGGATTCTTCTCCTCTCTGGTTGCGGGAGGACCTGAAATTATTTCAATTAATGAACTTATGAAGTTTCATTTAACTCTGATTAGCTACTTGGACCTTGTCAATTTCAACAAATATGTTTTATGGAACAGGCTATCCATAATCTCTCTAATGTTATAATTATTTTGGTTTTGTGAAAATTTTGGGAAGTATAATTGACTGAAATATTCCCCTACTATATAAGTCGACGTAGGTTTTAATTAATGTAATGAGCACTGGCTCGAAACTCGAGTTTACTAGAGTTCAGTTCCAGACCTAGGATTCAAGATATTGTATCCTAAGTCTTGGTTTCAAGATAATTAGATGTGGTCCTTGTTTTGACATCTAGACTTTCTAGTTGAGTTCGGACATGATCTCAAAACCTTATCATTGAAGTTTTTGAAAGGAAACTTAAACCTCAAATTATAGAAACCACTGATCTATGATCGAGACCAGTTATCGAGAACTAACGATTTTAGTATCGAGACCTTAATATTGTCTTGGGTAACAGAGCCTTGATATGATTTGCAAAGTTCTTCTCACGCATTACAGTGGAGGGAAGTATGCCAAAGCTATGGCGTAAGTCCAAGGTAATTGCTATCGTTAAACCTGGTAAGGACCCTCTTGCAGCTTCTAGCTACAGACCATTTTCACTGCTTTCTGTTTGCTACAAGGTCCTAGAACGTATCATCCTTCAGAGAATCTCTCTTGGTGTTGAACGAATTCTCCCAATCGAACAGGCAGATTTTAGAGCAGGAAGAAGTACCTGTGACCAAGTGGCAGCCTTGACCACATTTATTGAGAATGGATTTCAGTGTAACTTAAAAACTGGTGCTGTTTTTCTTGACCTGACAGCAGCCTATGACACAGTGTGGCACACAGCTCTCTTAGTGAAGATCGCAAGATGCCTTCCCCCATGGGTCGCTGGCACCATTGGCTTCTTCCTTAGAGATGGAAAATTTCGGGTTCACATGGGAGACAAGATCAGTGGGTGGCGCTCTCAGATAAATGGCCTCCCCCAAGGGTCAGTG
>JAQIXG010002534.1:0-17473 GCA_034700105.1 Oconnorella tubifera | reverse complement strand
ATTATTAAAATTATAAAATATTTTTACACGTGGGTGAAACGCGGAAATTTCCCGCAACACACTCCCGCTTTTCACCAGTTTCATTCCCGCAGTCCCGCGTTTCACCCGCACCCCCGATACAATCGTGTTGATACTGTCAACGTTCTACACTGTACAAATACATTATCAGTAATATCAGTTAAACAATTATAGTATCGATCATCTATATTTTATTTCAAATATTTCTACAGCCTATGTAAGACGATACAAGTACTGTAAATGTTTGGATTATGATTTTATACATTTTTTCTACTATTAGTTACATTCTATTTATTGAAATTATTGACGAGTTTTGGCTGAATCAGGGGCTATAAGCTAATTTCGTTTCGAGTTAAAGAATTTTTGGTGTAAGTAAAAATATCCTTTTTGCTCTTAAATTTTTAAGTGAATTATAATTGTAGGTTCTTTTTTTTTCTTTTGTTTAGAATTTGCTTACGATACTTTCCCAGTCATTAAATCTTTTTCAATCATTTATTTATTCTAAAATGCTTGGAATGTTGCTCATTGAGCCACAATTTTTGAATTAAAATTCTCTACAATAGTATAATTGTAATCATATTATATTTCAATTTGAACCTATATATCTTTTCTTCAACTGTATCTAGAAGTTGCCCAACACTGACATTACAAAGCAAGTCAACGTTCAATCTAGAGATCAATCTCAATCAGATACTATCTCAAGGATGGGATCAAGCAACAAGGTTACTGAACACAACAGGAAAGGGTATCTCCCTATCCCTCCACCTCCCTCTCGACCTCCTGATTTATCCCAGCTAGAGGTCTATCATCAGGAGATGGCAGATCCACACCAAGCACTTGGATTTGCTTGTGGTATCCCAAAATGTGCAGGAGAGTTTTTAATGGAGGATTTCAACTCAGGAAGGATTAATAATTTAATGCTACGGGATATATTAATTTGAAAAAAAAATACAGTTTTGGGCTCAAAAAGTCAAAGAACTTACAGAAATAGAATTGTCACGTAAAATTAAAAAATAAACATAAACATAAATAAAATCAAGAAAAGACGACAACAATTCACACATGAATATTTATTTATTTCACATAATGCAAATTTCAAAAGCACTATATAAAAAATGTAAAAATAGACATCATATGAATAAAATACTAACACGTCTCTTTAATATACAGTTAACTAGTCCTAACCCTAGCATTAATCCTAACCCTAACTTAGTCCTAATCCTAACCCTAAACCTAATGTCGTAGTAGACCAAATGTCAGTAGAATAACATTCATAACTTTGACTTATCAGTCATTTTTAGACACAACCAAGCGTTCGGTAGTTCATACGATGCATGATGAACACCGTCATTATAAGGAATATGCCATGACACATCTGAATGCTGAACTCTTGTGTCATGAACATCAGGCCACTGGAAAATAAACACTGACCTTAAAATATTATAATACAATTACTATGATAAACGTGAAGCATTTTCAATTTAAATATAATTTAGATTTAATCTATTTCTTTTAGTTTTAATTCGTCTTAATTTTGACTAATCCATGTTAGTAATTCGCAATAATACATTTTATTCATATATTAATCAGATATCACTTCATTATTCTGCATATATTAATTTATAAGTTATATTCTATGCAACAATATTACATTCATATCCGGTTTAGTTACTGAATTAAACAACTAACTGTAATACTATGCTTCATTTAATCCATTGTCAAAATTTATTTATATTACTCAAGTTTTCAATAATCGGTTTAATTAATTACATAAAGAAACAATACGTCATAAAAAATATACAGTAACAATATAAACATTCCATACACAAGTTACAATTTTCTCATCACTTCAAATTTCCTTCAACCATTACGAATATAAAATAAAGCACATCTTCCGACTGAATTCGATAAACTTCAATATATTTAAAAAACAACAGAAATTTCCCAATTTTCGCACCTTCAGTTTAACTTGATTTTTTGTTTTCGCTTCCAATCCCAAGAACCTAATCTGATGCCCCCTCTGCCAGACCTTGAGGAGCCCCGCTAAACGTGTGCCCAGCAAAAACCTGTGATCCCTCAACTCATCACTTGTAACTATTTGAGTTTTCTGTCCGCTGTGCAAAGCGGCGTACAACATGAAAGGATCATCAGACGATCTGAAGAAAATAATTACAATGTCTTTTTATTCAATATCAATCAGAATGTTACAATACAATATGGCCTATAGATGTACTATAAGAAAATAATAACAAGTTTTCTTTATTCAATGTCCAAAAGAATTGTGCCAATACAAAATGTTCAGCGATTTCACAAAACTTTATAAAATAGATTTTAACAGCCAATCGGCAGTTCATGTCATCAAATTCTTATCTTGATTTTTACAGAGTGATCTATTAACTTAAGCGACTGTTATCTAATTCTATACCATGTTCATAAATATATGCTTAGTTTGATAAAAATAAATATACTATTACTACAACAACTACAAATGTAAAAAATGTAATAAAAGTGAGAAAGATGAATAATTCAAAATGCAGCCAAGTTGAATAATGTAATACAGCTCACATGTTATCAGTATAGAACCAAGTTAGACGCCCCCCATTAAGAGATCTATCTAGCTGACATGACTTCCATTTTTTCATATGTTTTCTGCATAAAATCAACACTTTTCTGTTGCGTGAAAAATACTTGAGCACACGAGTCAACTGCAAAACAACCAAATACAAAAATTCTATCCTTTAATAAGAAAGTTAACAGTTATCAGAGATTTTATAAATTATCTCATTATTATACACTAAATAATAACTAAGCTGGTTAACTTCTTGAATATCATTTAACTATTGCAAATCATTAGATCTCTCACTTGCTGCACCCTTTACTATCAAAACCCAGTCGAAAATCTTATTACGAATCAAATAGAATTTAAAAAATGAATAAATTACAATTAATCCATTTTACTTACAATAGCGTCTCTCTCGTTCGCTCTCGCTTTCTGACTTGTTTTATGTGCGACATTCAACCCATCCACGATCACGTCAAATGGCCCGCTCTCTTTCAACACGGCGTGAAATGCTACCACTTCCTCCGGCGACGTGTTCAGAAACACGTTACCATCACGTAATAAAGATTTTTCCATAAACGTTGTTAATAACTCGTTAAAATCTGATGGCGAGATTTCTTGCAGCGATTGCAAGGTGGCGTTGCAATGTCGACATTTTCCGCTGTAATGAAATCGAATGGAAATTTTTAAAGCTATATTCTGAATGAAAAGTTTCTAACGTTTTTAAAAGTGCAATTTTTTTATCTCCTAATGCAAATGATTCAACTTAAAAATGAAGATACACAAATTATATGGTAGTATCAATTTCGTAAAATTGGAGTATTGTTGCCTCTGTAAGAAAAGAAAAAAGTTTAAAATATTCGCATCAAGTTAAATTATGTCAAGATTACATTATGAACAGCCACAGTATTACATGTATCTTACTAAATAGTGCAACAAATAAGTCGACTATTTCATGTCAAAAGATACTCAAATCTGAGATTTTAGATACAATACCAGCACTCTAAAAGCTTCAAACAAATAAAAAGGGCTAAATTCCTACCCGCTATCAACAGATGTGTGATTACCAACCCATTTTATATCTTCATTCTTCCTGAATAGAAAACAAATGTTCATGAAAACTTTATTACACTAACGTCGCAATAGACCAAAAATTGGTAGATTAAATATCACTAGATTAAGTGCCATAGATGGCGTAGACAAAATGTCTATAGCAAAAGAATTTTGATGTCATATTAAATACTGTTTGACAAAAACAAAGTATACATTTCTTTATATCAATTACTCATGTATTCATATTCATATTATTCATATAATGTATATCTTCAACATTGCAGCAGAATTAGATCAAAAAGAAATGCAATAAATAATAAACAGCACAATGGGAACTACAATAGTAAAATAAACTTAAGCCTTAAGTTCAAAACATCTTAAAAACGCAATTAAAAGAAATTTATAGTTAATTAAAAATTATTCTCACCCGCTAAAATAATTCCTAATTCTCTCAGCAACCACGTACGAAGGTATCCATCTATACTTCTCCAAATATTCCAACAACTTCTCACACAAACCCATCTTAACAAAACTTTCAAGCACTTCCTCACTCGGTACCATATCTTTCTCGTTTAATTTCACCAACAACGAATCGACTAAGACTAAATCCCCGTTCTCTATAGCTGCTACCAATATAGGATTACAAAATCCCAAACCGGCATCTTGGTATAGATTCACCATATCCAAGAAACTCAAACAATCCCGCCAGCGGGATGTTCTAGCAAACGCCGTTATTAAAATATCTAATGACGTAGGGTCTAGAACATCATCGCGTAGAAAATCGCGCAGTTCATCGTAGTAATTAAAAGCGAGATTGTGGTTTGCGACACCGCCTTGATGGATGCATATCGCGATGCATGCAACAAGGCGGGACACGCGATGCTTGGTGGATAGAGTTGCGACGTATTCGGCAAGCGATATCGCTATATTAAAAAGACCATCGATTTTATTTGTTTGGCAAGCCATGTAGTTAAGTAAAATAGAAGGCCATCGATTGGACAGAATCGAACCGGGTCTGAATCGGGCATTTAATGCAGGCCAATCAGATGCAAGGATTGGATTTTGAATGATTTCGTCGAATAATTGCGTTAACAAGTTATTCATTAAACTAGTTGGGTCAAAAATAGATTCTGTATTTAAATCAGTAGATTTCCTTTTATCATCGTTATCTTTTACATGATTATCGAGAGAGTTTTTCTTGTGTGAAGGCTTAGTTTTAGATACAGCGTTATTAAGCGATAGAGATGTTTTAGAAGTAATTAAATTATTGTTTTTTATCGATTGTTGGGAATCCTCTGCAATGATTTTTTTATCACGATACGAACTCAATTCATTTCGGTGCAGGCAATAAAAATCCTTTCGAACCCGGATAAATTTACGACTGATGCATCCTTTAGTTATATTATAAATGTTATCAGAGCACAGGAAGCGTAATATAGAAACAGGAAACTGTTTCGTTGTGAAATATCCAGACACCAGATGGCTACAGTGATTGAGCTTATTCATTGCCAGAAATACATTCATCTTCAACATTAAAATCTTGTATCTTTAGTCTTGAAATTAATCCCTATAAGCAAAAACCATGACAAATATATATTTATCAACACTAGCCGAAAATAAACTACTTCCGGTACTTTTAGATCCAGTTTTGTGCGTTTGAATGCGAGTATCTCTAAATATCGCTCATATTTAATAATTACTCTACTAGGCCTACTATTACTATAAGAAAAAGTAACTTCAAATTGTAATTATTAATCAATAATTAATTAATAATTATTACTCATGTCATGACATTATTATGCGACTGAAATTTAATTTTAAACAGAAATCTGTGTAAACGATTCCATTATTTTTATTTCATTATTTTATTTGTAATTTTCTTGCGTATTTCATGGAAAGACAATTGCTCATTTATTTCAGTTTCATTTCCATAAGTAATTTTCCCCCCGTCTTTCAATGGTTAAAATAATATTATTTATTTAATTAAATTATAACATTTATTTTAATAAATTAAATTTACACATGGCGCAAAAAAAGTGTTCCTTTCTGCTGCCAAAAACGGACCACAATTTATATAAGCAAAATCTTTTTAATGATTTTTGTGATTATATTCATAAATTTATATAAATTTAAAAGAATTTTTTGAACACTCTATAGAATACATCTCATTTTCAATCAATCTCATTTTATAGAACTCCGGCATTCTATAGAATGCCGGAAATTTCCGGCATTTTATAGAATTCCGGAGTTTCTGGCATTCTGTAGTTGCCAGCATTCTATATATCCCGGCATCCTATGGATGCCGACATTCTTTAAATTCCGGAATTTTATAGATGTGTAGTTGCCGGCATTCTATAGAGGTCATTAACCGGCTATAGAGGTCATTGACCCGTAACAAAGGTCATTGACCCGTCATTGATGTCATTGACACGCTATAGAGATCATTGACTCGCTATAGAAGTCATTGACCAGATATAGACGTCATTGTGACCGGCGATAGAGGTCATTGACCCGCGATAGAGGTTATTGACCAGCTGTATAGGTTATTGATGTGCTATAGAGGTCATTGACAAGCTAGCGAGGTCATTGACCCTCTACAGAGATCATTGACTCGCTACAGAGGTCATTGACCCGCTGCAGAGATCAAATACCTGCTACAGAGTTTATTGATCCGCTACAAAGGTCATTGACCCGATACAGACGTCATTGACCCGCTTTAGAGGTCATTGATTCGCTATAGAAATCATTGACCCGCTCTAAAGGTCATTGTTCCGATAATAGAGGTTTTTATCAAATATTCAAAGAGCAGAATTATAATATTTCTTTTGTAGTAAAAAAATCTTAAATTTGCACCAAGCACCGAGTGATACCAAAATGGAAAGCATCCCTAGCGTTTCTACCCATCAAGTAATTACCCGATTATCAAGTTACAATTTCTTTTGTCAGGTAAAAGTATCTTTACATTTCACCTCAAAAATGATTTTCAGCAGATTAAATTTTGGATTACAAATTTAATTATACATTTAATACTACGCATTATTGTAGTATAAACTTTTTGGTTATATTGCACATATAACGTGATTATTTTACCAGGTAAACTATGAATTATCGGGTAAAATGCCAGGTGTTAATTGTCAAGCAAAACTTTTTACCACTGCCACATGATAACTAATCATAATAAATGTTAAATTTTTAGTTTTTTATTTAATTTTTAACTTTTTTAACTTTTAATTCAATAATTTATCTTTTTATAATTTCATTTGTTATTCGATTTAACTAAAATAGTCATTTAATCGTCGAAAGTTAACGTTTAAAACGATTTGTTGCTTATTATAATGGTTAGACACACCTCCTGGATTATGGTGCTGCATAAAATATTTGACAATTAGTAGACAATACATTGCTTGATCGTTAGTTATAATAATAATATTGTTTGTTGATTAGGTTATCATTAATGACATCTGAAAATGGATTCCCAATCTCATCCTTTGTTCTCAGACTCGAGTTCTGACGATGAATCTAATCGGACTAATTTTAAGCAGATTTTAAGTCCTTTTCGAACTGAAAATCCTATTTCTACAGATCTTCCGGTATCTTCTATAATCATTGACGTTTCGCCGATCAATCAAAATAATAATAACTGTGAAGAAGATTTTAATGATTCCGTGATATCGATTGGTAATAATGAAGATAAAAATGAGGATATTATTCCTAATAGTAATTGTGATTTAATGGAAACAAGTTCAGACAGAAATAAAAAAAACGAAATTAGTCGTAAAATAGTCATTAATAATACTGAAAATATTCCAAAAGTTTATTACCAAGGCGATGATCGCCTAGACGATAGTTACCAAGGCGACTGTCGTCGGAGTGATAGTTATCAAGGAGAAGCCTGCAATGGTAACATTTACCAAGGAGATGGTTACCAAGGAGATATATCTCAAAGAAATGACTCAGATGTTTCCCAAAACAATGGTTACCATGACGATTTTCTCTCCGGCAACTGTTCCCAAGACAACAGTCGCCGAGGTTACAAAACCCCTAGTTACAGCAGCCAGTATTCTAACGATTGTTCTGCAATGGAAAATTCCGAAGTTTTTTCTAATTCTAATAATTTCAATAACCAAGATATTTCCCCCCCTACGGAAATCCATTCTCGTATAACCGCCAATCTAGGAAATCTTTCTAACGTTTCTGAAATTCCCACCACGAATAATTCCCGCGACGTTTCGCAAATGGAATCCACGCGCATTCGTTCATCGTCGGTGGAAATCGGTCCGTCGTCCGTTAATTCGGAAAACTTTCTCTCTAGTCGGATCAACTACGGATCCCTCCCGGACGACGAACATAATTCCATGAGCGATTCCGAGGCATCGCGCAGACGGAATGATCTAATTCCGCGGAATAGAGCCGTTCCGTTCGGAGTGTCGTCGAGAAGTCGATTCCATTCGGAAGCGTTAAATCAACGTCCCAGACGCGTGGCTGTAACGCAGAGTTTGGTGGGGAGGGAGGGAGGGGGGAGGGAGTTGGAGCTCCCTCAGGGGAGGGAGGAGGTGATTGAGGTGGTGGTGGAGGGGGAGGGGGTGAGGTACGGGTTGTGGAATATGAGCAGGGGGGAGAAATTGGCGCTGGTTTGTTTGGCGCTGGTGGATTTGTCGTCGCAGATGTGTTTGTCGATTATGGCACCTTTTTTTCCGGCAGAGGTTAGGGTTAGGGTTAGGATTTGTTTTAGCGTATAGTTTTATATTTAGGGTTAGGATTAGCAGTTATTTATTTTAGCGTATAGTTTTATATTTAGGGTTAGGATTAGCAGTTATTTACTTTAGCGTATAGTTTTATATTTAGGGTTAGGATTAGAAGTTATTTATTTTAGTGTATCGCTAAATTGATGATTTTATCTTTAGGGTTTGTTTTAGCCGTTGTAATTTATTTTTCTAAATGGTTTAAAAACTCTAATTTTGCATTTATTTTTTAAACTTATCATTTGTGATTTATTTCAGCTATGATTTGAAAATTCTTACTTTACATTTAGGGTTAGGATTATTGTTTAGCAATTACAGCTTATATTTATGATTCAGTTTTTTGAAAATTCTGATTTAATTTCCGCATTTAGGGTTAGAATGATAGGTTTTTTTTATCTCTAGAATTTTATTAAATATGTTTTTAATTCAACCAAGCATTTATTTTTGTTGGTTATTTTAAGTTTATATATGTTTTATAGGCGGATAAAAAAGGTGTCAGTTCAACAGTATCTGGTTGGATATTTGGTGTGTTTGCTCTCACTCAGTTTGTGGCGTCATCTTTCTTTGGAAAAATGGTCAGTTTTTAATCTTATCAATAACTTTAAATAAATAAATATAATTATGTTTAATCAAATCAATGATTTTGAATCAAGTCAATATAAATCAGTTTAAATCAAATACAAATTGTTTTAAAATATAAAGTAATTTTACAGTATAAATCAGTTTCTCAACAATTCAGCTTCTGTTGCGTTGTGGGAAAATACTTCTACTAACATTTGGTCTACCATTACCCTAATTCTAACCCTAATCTTAATTCTAACCCTAACTCTAATCCTTACCCTAATTCTAGCCCTAACCTTAGCTGCAATTTAATCATAATGTGTATATTATATACGTGTACTTTTAAATGTTTCTCTTTCTCTTAGGTTCCACATTTAGGTTCTAGATTTCTTATAACTGCGGGACAGTTTTTTGCTGGAGGGTGTATCATTCTTTTTGGGTAAGTCATTGACTTCTTATGATTGATTGACTGAATGATTTAATGATTGACTGACTGAATGATTTAATGATTGACTGACTGAATAATTTAATGATTGACTGACTGAATGATTTAATGATTGACTGACTGAATGATTTAATGATTGATTGACTGATTAATTACTGATTGACTGATTGAATCGTTGATAGAATAGATCTAAAATGAACAATCAATACAACGAAGTATATCAACTATTATATATCTCTGTCGTAATTGAACTTATTGCTTTATGCATTCATTGATTGATTCAATGATTGATTGATTTAATGATTGATTGATTCAATGCTTTTGCAATTATTGATTAATTCAATGGTTGATTGTTTCAATGAGTAAATGATTGATTCAAAGATTGATTGATTCAATGATTCAATGTTTGATTTAATAATTAATTCAATGATTAATTACTTCAATGATTGATTGATTCAATGAATCAATGATTGATATCTTCAGCCTACTAGACTACCTAGAGTCCACAGAAGACAACAACCTTCTCTTTGTCCTGCTCTGTTTCACTCTACGTATCTGTCTCGCACTCGGCTGCACAGCCAGCAGCACGGCTAGTTTTGCCGTCACAGCCAACATCTTCCCAGATCACGTATCCACCGTGTTTGGCCTGCTGGAGACCGCCTCGGGGCTCGGAATGATGCTGGGGCCGGCCCTGGGGGGGGCACTGTATCAATTAGGGGGGTATATGACGGCGTTTGCGGCACTGGGGGGGTTCATGTTGCTTAGTGTGCCGGTTAATTTGTATTGTTTGCCGAAACACGATGGTTAGTTTGAGTTTAGTAACATAGCGTGATGCTGTGTAGAATAAGACACCTGTTTTTATGTAATAACGTATAAAATATAGCATTTTTTGATGTCATTCAGTATAAAATAATTGTTAAGGTATATTTTTCTTTTCTCATTTCTGTAATCACGAATAAAATATAAGATTTCTGATGTTGTTTAATATTAAATATCTTAAGTATTTCCTGTGTCTGTAATTAATTGTAAGTAGGGTGTTTTTCATGCAGAAAATCGTGTGGGTACTCAGCCTGTGTCACTGCTTCAAATAATACGCATCCCCGCTATCATTCTAGTCTGTCTGGCGGTAATTATGTCAGCCATGTTGTGGTCAATCATGGACCCAACCCTTGCCCCCCATCTTGCAGTGGTAGGTGTCTTTTATGAATCAATCAATTAATTAATTAATTGATTAAGCAGTCAGTTAATTTATTAAGCAGTCAGTTAATTAAGCAGTAAATCAATTGATTGACCAGTCAGTTAATTGAATTAATTAATGTTGAATTAAGCAGCTATTAGATAGCTAATGAGACAGTTGATTAGTTCATTAATTAATCAATTAGTCAATTAATTAATAAAGGTCTTACATTGTACAATGTATCTAAATATTAATATAATTTATCCTATATAGTTGTAATGCTTTAAGTGAAATATCTAGGTGATTAAAATGAAATATTTTTTTGGATATAACTTGCTAACCCTAACCCTAATCCTAGCTCTAACAAAAGTATTGATATTTCCTTATATTATCATTTATATTAAGTATATAAAATAAATTACAAAATTTATTGAATATAAACTACCTTTATATTTATAATTTATAATAAATAATTTATATTTAATATAAATTATTTATTTAATATAAGTTACTGTACTCGTTTAATTTATAATTGTTTATGCTTATTAATTCTGTGTTACTTTTGTTATTTCTATAGTTTAATCTGAGTCCTTCAATACTTGGTCTGCTCTTTCTGATGATGTCAGCTTTCTACGCAGCTTTTTCTCCCATATGGGGCTGGGCTGCGGACAAAATGGTTCATTCCTTTTCATATTTTTATTTTAACTTTTTACTGTATCCCCAGTAAAATTGACCCCCCCTGACAAATCAGCCCTTTAGTGAGGTGATAGAGGGTCGGACTCGGATGCAATTGATTCAGGTTTGATTCCCGTGAATTCTCACTTAGTGAATTCTCACTAAAGCATTAATTTGCTGCACCCTTTAGTAAAACTGGGTTTTTGTTTATTTATGGTTTTGTTTATGCTTACGGATGTACAATGGCAATTGTATATATATAGATATTTTTGGTACCCCAATAAATTGGCCCAGAATGCATTAACCCGACAAATCGACCCCGTCAATTCATTTAGTAACCTTAACTCATACCAACCCTAATTTTAACCCATAATTTAATCCTAACCCTAGCTTCAATTATAAACCTAACCCTAACCCCAAGAACTAATACTTTGGGTCGATTTATCTGGGCTAATTTGATAGGTGACGATTTATTTGATTTAACTAAGTAATGAAATTACTGCTATGAAAATGTATATCAATTATAAATTTGCGGCTTTTTTTTAGACTGACTCCCTGCCCATGATTGCTATGGGGTTTTTCTTAACCGGGATTGGTCTGCTACTACTGGGTCCCTCTCCTCTGATTGGTTTCTCAGACACGGATAAGTAGGCCACATTAATTTATTAGAATTTATGCGTCTTTAAGAAAATTCATGCATCTTTTTTATAAATTAATAAAACTAATAGTTTGATGTAAATTGAATGTATCAAGGAAGATTACATATTTAAGATTCTATACATATGTACAGAATTTATACATATGTACAGATTCTATACATATGTGCAGATTCTATACATATGTGCAGATTCTATATAGTATGTATACAGATTCTATAAATATGTACAGATTCTACATATGTATAGATTTCTTAAAATTGCTTATAAATCACACAATGCATTTACATTTTACTATCATTACATTATTATAATCAGATAACATCATGGTCCAATGAAATATCTTCAATAACCGTGAGCCTTGCGCATTTTAACCAGAATCTAAGATTCAATTCGTTTTTTACTTAAACATTTCTTCTTGGAATGCACTATTAGTAATATTTTTATATTTATGTAATTTAATTATATATTTATATAATTATTTATTTGTGTAATTTAATTGTGGTGTTTTTCTGTACAGTTATCTTTGGCTGAACATAGTGGCTCTGGGTATTCTTGGTGTTTCAGTCAGTCTGGCCATTGTTCCTACTTTTGATAAAATACTAGACGCTGTTGAGTAAGTTGATTTTTTAAAATTGAAATTGATTCTTTATACGTCCGATATAATTTATATCCATTACAGAGAGGCGGGCATTTAAGATAAATCTAGAATTATACAGCTATCTCCCTAATATATAAACGTATCGTTGATATTTAGTAATAGGCGGGTAGTTAGGATATATTTAAAATGATACACTTCTTCTTTAAGATATAAACTTTTTGTTTTTACAGACAAGCTGGCATTGAGGACAGTTTTGGAATGTACAGTTATGTGGCCGGCATCTGGGGGGGGTGCTACGCGTTTGGGTTAGCTCCTTGAAATAAAAATAACATCTCAATTACTGTAGTTTTATTTATTTCTAAGAATTAATATTATTTATTTTTAAAGAAAGTTAATCCTGTTGTAACATGCTTTTACACTCTAATTATAGTTTAATTTGAGATCTGTTTTTGTGAAACAGGATTCGACATCAATATGTCCAGGTTCAAATCTCGGATAGCTCATTATTTTTCTAATTCGCTGCACCCTTTTAGTAAGACGCTTAAATTGACAGCTACTGCTGAGACATCGTTTATATAATACGGTAATCCAGACGTTAAACGTAACCTTAAACTTGATAACTACTAATATATTTTTTTTATTTCTGCAGAGAGTTTGTGGGGCCCTCCCTGGGGGGGTGGATGGTGGACAAAAGTTCTTTTGCTCTGACTATGACTTACACGAGTGCTGCCTGTACTTTATTAGTAAGTACTTAATTATATGTACTTAATATAAGTATGTACTTTATTTGTAAGTACCTTGTTCTTAATTATGTATACTTATTTTAAGTATGTAAAACTTTCTTTTATTAATTTTTTACTGCTGTAATAAATACAAATCATTTATTTCTGTTATTCTCAAAACAGTTATATTATTTAACTCGCTGCTCTAAAAGTCAAGCATTCATCACTTGGTTTAAAAATCTGCAACTTTTTTGCACTGATGTGACATTAAGAAACAAGTGTTATGCTTAACTTATCCCCCCCTCCCTCCTTCAGTCTCTGGTGCTATTCATCTATTCAATATACGATCGATGTAAAAGAAGAAAAAATTCTACCGTTAGTAAAGAACTTGTAATAACGTCAACTTTTGCCGACGAGCCCCTAACCAATGAGAGAACGCCTTTACTTCCTCCCTCCGTGTAGTCTAATCAATCGGCCAGTCACAGCGCAGATAGTACTTGATTAGTTGGAAAGATTAACCAATAGCAGGACTGCTAAGTGAACGGATTTTTATTAGGTCAATAGAGTTTCTTGAATTGTACTGTTGTATGATTATAAAATGATTTTATAATTATGATTAGAAAATGATGATAAAATATGATTATTCAGTCTATGATTACCGATGATTTATGATTCTAAACTATTCTCTCTACTAATATCTCAAATATGATGATGATGATAATGATAATTATGATGGTGATAATGATGATGATTATGATGATAAACACAATCTTTTACAATCATCTTTATTTTTGTTATTAGTATAATTAATATTAAATATATTATCTATAATCATATCTCATTAATATTATATGTAGATGTTTTACTAATCTTTAGTTATATACATACATGCACAAACATACATACATATATATACATACACACGTATATACATACATACATACGGTATATCTATTTTTATTATATATTGCCAGTATACAATACAATCAGTGTCTTACAGTAATTTAGGTCAATTTAATAACTTTACGCATAAATGTTTTATAGCAAATTTTTTGTAAAATATCGACTATATATTTATATTCTTGTAATTGTTAACTACATAATTACTATTATTGACATTACAATTAACTGGATTATTTATAATTTGACATTGCAAATTAAATGCTTTTAATAAATTCATGTTTTAAGTGAATTGTTCACTCATCACTTGGTTTCTTCACACACAGTTCACAATATTGACTTTATATTTGACTTGTAATCATTGAATATTGATGTGTTTATTATTCAATCATTTTCTGCAGTTGTAAATAAACATATTTGTGCTGATGTGATGTTAAGAAATGTGCTTCTAAAAACTATTATTTGCTATTAAGTAATCTGAATCATTACTGTGTTATAAATCATTTTATTGTAAAGTATTTTTGAGTTGCTTTACAAGGTGTCTAATATAATATAAAGCGAATCTGTATTTTTTAACGCAATTAGTTTGTATTTTGAATCGTGACCCGGCAAAACAGCCCCCGATAAATCAACCCAGAATTTAAATTTGTAGGATTAGGATACAGGTTAGAGTTAGGATTAGAGCTAAGGTTATGGTTAAGGTTAGGGTTATTAAATGAATTGACGAGTAAATGAAAACAGTACCCGATATTTGTTGGGTTCATGTATTTGGGGCCGTTTTGTCAGGTTAATATATTTTGGGGCTGTTTTAAGGAGTATCAATTTATATACATTTTTTTGTATATTTATCTTGTAATAATATGTATATAGTATATACTGATAAGTATTTCATTTTTGAGATATATATGACTGTTAGTTTTAGTTCATATATTCTATTTGTATAAAGCTAACTTTATTTATTTCGCTTATAATGATAACAATTATGATACGATACTTTGATATTATGATAATTAGGATGATACAAAATTTGATATATTATTTTGCACTGCTGTTTTTACGTTAATAATTTATGTTAATTAATATCACGACTTTTTGACATAGTAGTTAGAGTGCATGAGTAGAGAGGTTAGAGGATCGATTCCTGGTGCTAACTTTTGTGACTTGCTGCACCCTTAATTTGTAGCTTAATTTTATAACTCTAATATTATTAATGCGAGTAAGTTTTACGAATACTTGAATTTTTCATCAGTGTTTAGTTTACACAAGGCCATGGTTTTTATTGGTTAATCTGAAATTATGTAAATATTGATGCTTTACATTAGTAGATTTATATTTACATCAATTTCATTTAATTTTACTGTTATTTTACAATTCAGAATTAGGATTTGCGACTATGAGTTAGGATTAGGGATAATATAAGAGTTACAATATGTAAAAATTAGTGGGTATTTTTAAATTGACCCTATTTTTAAATTGTGGAATATATAATTAGTGGGTATTTTGAAATTGACTCTGAAATCTATAATTTTGCTATAAAAAGCTATTTTTTGAATAATTTTCTAGTTGATTACACAAGTTTTTCACTTTTATAGTATTTCAAATAATGAGTTGTAGTAATATTATAGTAACATTTAAATCATATACTGTGTAATATCAGAGAGTTATATTTTTATGAACTCAGTTATTATCAAATTTGACCAGTTTCGTAATTAATTAAATATATATTTAGACATCATTATAAATGCTTTCATTTTGTAATAGCAATTATATATATTTTATTTCTTATGCAAGATTAAATAGTATATTTTTATGAAGCTTCAAGATATTTGACATCATATTCATAAAGGCTTACGGAACTTTTGAAATGTTGATGATTATGAATGTTGGCTTAAATTTATTAGCTTAATATTAGCGTGTGAACGTTGGCTTAAAACTAAATGCATTGGCTTAATGTGAAGTTATTAATGTTGGCTTAAAACTAAATTCATTAGCTTAATGTCAGGATATAGATGTTGGCTTAACAATAACAAGTTAGCTTATTTGCTTTTGAAGTTGGCTTAAATAAGTTAGCTTATATTATAAATATTGGCTTAATATTAGCTATTAGCTTATGCGCAAAAGTTATGTTAGCTGCCTTTAAGTCAAATAATCAGGGTTAGAGTCTCGTATACTTATTTCTCTAACTTGCTGCCCCCTTTAGTATCTCTTCGACATCATTAAATAATTTATAATCAACTTTGAATATAAATAAATTATAAATTTAGTCTCATTTTAATCTCCATTATTTGCACTGTTGCTTTTAGAACACTTCTGTTTTTAGTTTTTTTTTATTGTTTTCGTTTTACACTGCTGTAAATTTGACAAGCCTCTCGCTTAAGCATACGGTCATGGATAATGAAATGTAATCTTAACATTGTATCTAATATTAAATGCTTTAATTTTGTGCAATTTATGCGGAAATTACTCGAAATATAACTTCTAATCATGAACTGTTGATTCTAAATAAGTCATTTTTGATTACCAAATGCTGTGGCTAGTTGCATTTCCAAATTCTGTGACTAGTTGCATTTTTGATTACCAAATGCTGTGACTAGTTGCTTGGAGTGCCTTGCTGCATTTTTGTTGACTATAATCACAAGTATTGTGCCTTTTTATATCTGATCAAACCATTATTGCTACACCATTATATATTGCACATACAACAATTGCAATTATCATCCTACTTCGTATTGATATAATATTGATTATAATATTGATACAAATAATTTTATTTCATTTATATTAAAAACAGAGTGTTCCTGTGTTTTACAGTAATTCAATTTTATCTCAATATATCTTTGAGCTGTTATTAAAGCTTGTTTGAAGTTAATTTATATTGAATTTATTCTGTAGATTTTATGAAATTCCCATAAACATTTTCTATACGGACTTTTTTACTACAAGATATTCAGATCTCTTGTATTACTTGTTTAAACTAAAAGATATATTTTGAGATTCAGAATTTTGTTTAGTTCCTAAACCTCACTTTATCACAAAATATAATTCTAACCCCAGGGGGGGGTATACAAACTGTTAGTATACAAAAATATTGTATGCAAATTGTCGCAATACAAATGTAAAGATGTACAAATGATCAAAATGTTCACATTTCTAAAGTGCCTATCACACTACACAATTTTTTCTAAAACGTCTTATAAGACGTCTTATAAGATTATTTGACAGGAATCTGCAATAGGTTAATAGTTAACTCTATCACACGATAAGATTCTCTAAATATTTTTTCAAATTAATCTTATAAGATTTTTTTCTGGAAAACCCCTAAGCCACACGATTAATTATATATGCAGAAAGCACATATTATTA
>JAQIXG010002533.1:0-17477 GCA_034700105.1 Oconnorella tubifera | reverse complement strand
ATTTATAATATCACTTAAAATATATATAGTTACAATATCAATTTATAAATATTTATAACAATATAACAATAACACAACTTAATGTAACTATATAAATTTATATATATGGATACTGAAACAACTACAGTATGAAATAATAAGTACAATGAGATATATATCAATCAATCAATCAATACCATTCTAATAAAAATTAAAATTGATTTTCATTATTATAACTATTTCAGCGAATTACTAACAGGCGTAGCAAGTCAACAATACAGACAACTCTTGCAGAAATCAAACTACACCTCTCGATTTCGATTCCTCAATTCTACCACTTCACCAATAAGCCCAACTCAACAACCAACTCTCTAACACATAACCCTAAACTCAAAAATACTCCACTAAAATTAACGACACACCCCCCTCCCAAAACCCACCTCATCAAGTACCACATAAGTACATCTCTGCAGTACTAGATACTTATTCTGCAGTACATCAATCAATCGACCTGGTGTGGCTATTACAATCTCGCACCCCTGTTGTAATTTGAACCCCTGTTCCTCGCGCGAAAGCCCCCCAATGACCGCCACCGAGCGAATGCCAAGTTGCGCCCCAAATTTAACGGTCTCCTCTTCAATCTGTTGCGCTAACTCGCGGGTTGGGGCTAGGATTACGGCATAGGGACCCAGATCAGCTTCTTCTATCCTGAATTAGAGAAATTTTAACAAGAAATATACATGATTTTTATAAAAATAATTTAAAAGGGGGTAAAAATTGATATCCTAGGAAAATAATTAAAATAGATATAATAAAGAAATAAAGAAGATCGAATACTTAGTTTTGTATATAACTTATTCCTAAGATAATATGGGCATCAAATTACAATTCTCATGATAAATTTAAAAAAATGTGAGTTAATTAATTAAAACAAGTGAATGAATTACCGCTGATTAATTCGTTAATTAAAAAATTACTATATATAAATTAAATAATATACTAATATTCCCTACTCAATGAAAAAATGCATTTATTCTAAATATTATAATACAATTATTAAAAGACAGACACATCTATTGTATATATATATTATATGTGCACATATATACATGATATACATTTATACTACATTACACATTTACATATATTATATATATATATTTAAGATAATACTTACATTATGTATTTTACAAAATTTATTTTTTATTTTTCACTTTTTCTCATTAAAAAAAAGCATTCACCTTTCTATCTTAGGCTGGGTTTGAATCCAGACAAGAAGGGGAAGTAAGAATGCCGCCGTTTTACCACTTCCTGTCTCCGCGACGCCGATGATGTCACGATTCTGTAGACCAATAGGAATCGCTTGACGCTGGATAGGTGTGGGATCCTAACGATAGCAAAAAAATAAATAAAAATAATTAATTTGATTTATTTCATTGTTGCAAGAAAATGAACACGTTTCGTCATCAAAGTATAGTTTACGTTTAATAAATAATAAACTTAATGCTTTCCTTATGATTTAACATATATACATTACGGTAATTAATTTTTATGCTACTTGATTTTATCATATCATCAAATAAACAAAATTGCGATTGATTGATTAATATATATATATATTATTTAGAACGGAATTAAAATTAGATAATAAAAAATTATTTAGAATTAATAAAATGCAAACTATTTTTAAAATAAGTAAAACTTTTTAATAGGTATAAAAACACTCATCACTCAATCACTTACCAAACAATTACTCAATCACTTAAAAAACAATCACTCGTCATCATCTTCAATCATATTTACTATTGATTTTCCAAATAAAATCATATAAATTCCTTAAAAACATAAACATTACCTTGTATCCTATTTTGTCAATCACGTCCATGACTTCCTTGGGCAAATTAGCTTCCTTCCAGTTCCTCAATGGATTGGCCACCTTGCCCCCCTTCGTCTGAATGTTGTAATCTTCCTTAAATATCCTCCAATCACGTTCTGACATGTCCTCTAGAGGTTTATCTGACCAATGGCGTTCATCCCATTTAGTCTTAGCGTCACGTCGTTCTTCTTTTTTAAGTCTAGTTGTTTCTTGCGCCTAATCAATGATTCAATCAGTCGATCAATCAATTAACTGATTAATTAGTTGATCATTCAATTGATCAATCAATCAATTGACCAATTAACCAGTCAATAAATCAATCAATCAATTGGTTGCTCAATCAATTGTCTGATCAATCGATTAATCAACTGGTCAATCAATCAATTAACCAGTCAATAAATCAATCAATTAATTGGTTGATCAATCAGTCAATCAATTAGTCATTCAATGGAATTAAATAACAGTAAATAATTCAATATTACTTATACATCACTAGCATTTATTTATTATTATTATTTATTATTGACAAAGCGAGATAAATAATAATGAAAGTGGAATAAGTTTGAAATTTTCAGACAATTCTTCCTTCCAGACAATTTAAATAGGTTAAGTTCTTGCTTATAAACAATAGTTGAGCATTTATCTCCATACTTTTTTAAGTAAACAACAAAACATAATAACTACTAAGAAAATTTTAAAATGAAACATTTTCTAACACTTCATACAATTACGCTATGAAAATAACTGCACAATTATGCTCAAAATAATCAATAAAAATGACGCTTAAATTTAAATTAATTGAAATGAAATTTACTTTTTCAACTTCTGTGCGTCTCTTTTCCAGTAAATCAGCGTAGTACTTTGACTGTTCTTTCATCTGCTGCTTTATATCTATACCTGCAATGTGACCGCGACCATAAAACTGAATCTGTTGACAAATAAGCAATAAATCATCTGATTAACTTAATAAATCAAGTATAAATACAGTCAACAATGTCATTAAAATTACAATCTCAGTCAGTCAGTCAATCAGTCAATCAGTCGGTCAATCGGTCAGTCGGTCAGACAGTCCGTCAGTCAGACAGTCAGTCAGTCAATCAGTCAGTCGGTCAGACAGTCAGTCAGTCAATCAGTCAGTCAGTCAGTCAGTCAGTCAGTCAGTCGGTCAGACAGTCAGACAGTCAGTCGGTCGGTCGGTCGGTCGGTCGGTCGGTCGGTCAGTCAGTCAGTCAGTCAGTCAGTCAGTCAGTCAATCGGTCAGACAGTCAGTCAGTCAATCGGTCAGACAGTCAGTCAGTCAGTCGGTCAGACAGTCAGTCAGTTAATCAGTCTATCAGTCAGTTAATCAGTCTATCAGTCGGTCAGTCGGTCAGTCGGTCAGTCGGTCAGTCAGTCAGTCAGTCGGTCGGTCGGTCGGTCGGTCGGTCGGTCGGTCGGTCGGTCGGTCAGTCAGTCAGTCAGTCAGTCAATCAGTCAATCAATCAGTCAATCAGTCGGTCAGACAGTCAGTCAGGCAGTCAGTAGGTCGGTGGGACGGACGGTCGGACGGTCAGTCAGTCAGTCAGTCAGTCAGTCAATCGGTCAGTCGATCAGTCGGTCAGTCAATCGGTCAATCGGTCAGTCGGTCAATCGGTCAGTCAGTCAGTCGGTCAGTCAATCAGTCAGTCAGTCAATTGGTCAGTCGGTCAGTCAGTCAGACCGCCAATCAGTCAGTCAGTCTATCAGTTAATAAGTAATCAGTCAGTAAATCATTCAGAAAATCAGTCAGACAGACAGTCGGTCAGTTAGTCAACAATCAGTCAGTCAATCAGTCAGTAAGTCAGCCAGAGAGTCAATCAGTTAGTCAATCAGCCAGTCAGTCAGTCAGTCAGTTAGTCAATCAATTAATCAGCCAGCCAGTTATTCAGTCAGTTAACTAGCAACCAGCTAATATGCCAACTAGCTAATCAATTACCTTGTCAATCAATCACAGCAACCAATTAATAAGCATTTCCATCATTTTTAACTTATTTTACCTTGTTGCAATACAAACATACCTTTCCAACATACTAAAATCATACCAAAAATGCAGCAACTCAATTACATACTCTACTTTACAAAACATTTTTCTCTATTTCTCGCAATTCTATCAATTCAATCACCTGATGTTTTTCCTTATAGATAGGATTATAATCCACACTAGTATCCTCCCCTGCGTCCCAATCAAATACAAACTTGCGGTCATTCAATCTACGGATGCGTTTCTTCTTACGTATCATACCAAGGTATCTCTCGTTTAACTGTCACAACATTAGATACGTCTTAAAATGTAGCTAATACAATATCTTGTTTAGATATCACAATGTTAGTTACAACTTAAAATGTATCTAATATGATATCTCATTTAAATATCACAATGATACGTATACGTATAATCTCTAAAGTTTAACTATCACAATGTTAGATATGACTTTAAAATGTATCTAATACAACATCTCATTTAGATATCGCAATGTTAGAAATGACTTAATATGTATCTAATTACTTTCCCTTAACAACCACAACATTAAAAACGACTGTAAAACAGGTAAGAGATCGCCATTTTGCTATCTTGCTGCACCCTTTAATAATGTATTTACATTAGCAGCTATATCCGAGACAGCTATATCCGAGACATCATTCATATAATACAGTAATCCAGACGTTAAGTTAAACTTTGATTAAATTTCAATCAAACAGGCTAAAATATCATGGAAGTTCAACAAGTTAATAACTTTGAACATTTACACCACTAATGTCAAAAGTGCATGACGAAACAATCTGATTAAACAAATACAACAAAACTTTCTAAACGATGCAATAATAATCTTGAACTTAGAACCATTTGGTTCCTATTTCAACACCCTAACCACTTCACTACAATATTTAGAAATAATCAGAATCAGCCGATCAATGATAAAATTACAAACAAATTCCGAACAAAAAACTTGCAAAAAATCTCCCACCTTAACAGCTTCTAGCTCTTTCTCTTTGGTTGACTGCGCGCTCATCTTCTCTTTTGTCAGTTCATCTTGATCCGTAACTCTCTCTCTCTCTCTCCTCTCGCGTCTCTCTCTCCACTCTCGCTCATATTGATCCTCTGAAACGCACACGTTTCTAAATTTAAAACTAGAAACGGGTAGATTAAATGTATAAGTCAATGCCAATGTTTAATAAAATACTAATAAAAATTAAATTAAATTACACATTTTACTAATCCTCACAGCCCTATAAAAGATGGACTTTTTAATTCGATTAAAATGTCACATCAGCATAAAAATGCTTCAGCAACACATTGTAAACTAGACAGAATTCAATTTATCAAAACACAGACTATTAACGGAATGAATGAAATAATATTCCTTTCAGAATGACATCGCACCTAAAATTAAACTCAAATACTTTCCCTAATAGAAAATTCTCTAAACTCCATCCTTAACTTTTCCTAACCTTTTCCACAATCCAAAATACAAAAACAACAACCACAGTTCACTGATTCTACTTAACTTTACAACTTGCGATATTTTAATTATATTGCTATCTGTTAAGTTTCTTATATAAACCTAAAATCCAACCTTGGGATTCCTTCGCTGCCTTCAAGAACCCTTGTTGCTTCTTCTTCTCATCGTCCACCAGGCGTCGCTGCTGATCCACCTGCTCCTGGCGCCGTTTCAAAGCTTCAGCTACCCTATCCTCCTTCGTAAGGAACTTTGGCTTGGCAAGCTCTTCTTCTTCAGCCTTCTTCTTAGCAAGCAGCTCCTCCAGTGAGAGGGGAACTCTCTTGATGACTTGCTCCTGTTCTTTCTCACCCGGAGCATCCTGCGGAAAATTGGAACGTCGCAAAAAAGTTACAATTGAAAAATGAAAGATAATCTTATATTTATAAATATACATATTATTAGAAGATGCACTTGGTATTTTGAAAGCAAATGAATTTTAATAGTTTTAAGAAAAGATATGCATTTGAAAATCATCTAGTTCTCATTTCATCAGAATATCATACAATATCATGTTATAATTCACATAATATAATCAAATATCATATCAGAAGGATATGAAAAATACTAAAAATATTGAAGGATACTAAAATATTATACAGAAAATAATAATAATTTGAAGAAGAAGCTATCTAAAATATTATATATACGATGTACTATAATGTAATCAAATCTACAGAAACAAAAAGAGACTAAAACCTTTTTTATATCTTCCTTCTTTACACCATCATCTCTATCCCTCCTTCGATCCCTCGGCGACCTTGATCTGCGACGCTTTCCCTCCCTCTCCCTCTCTCTACTCCGACTTCTCTTCTTTCCTCCTCTTTCCCTCCTCTCTCGATCTCTCTCTCGGCTCGCCCGCCTCTGATCTCGATCCTCTCGTCCCCCATCCTTCTTTCTCTCTCGACTTCGAGAGCGACGTCCTCCTCTGTCCCTTCCCTCTCGTCGCTGCTCCGAGTCACCGTCTACTACGATCAAGGGAGGGGATTTAGGGCGCGATTCATTGCCCGGCATCTCTTATACGAGGATAGAAGTTTTATATGGCAATGCAAGTTTCAATTTATCACAAAATGTAATTTCTCACATACTGAAAATCAATAAAAATTAGAGATGGTTTAGGGTTAGATTATGGATTTAAATTGTAACTAGAGTCATGATCAGTGTTATTGAAATGGATCAGAAGTAGTTTACAGTTATTTTCATAGAATTTAGTTGATTTTTATTTTTTATTTCTAAACAATCGCTATTTTATGAGCGATAATTAAAGAAACACTGTATAAAACATACAATTATTTTTTTCAAAAATATTCCATGTAGTTAGAATTTCGCGATGAAACTTGATTTATTATATTCCTCATCTTAACTTATATATGTGGTCTTATTTTATTCTAGAAACTTCTTAAGGTGCGTAACCGAATGAGACCCAAAATTTCGTCAATTAATCTCATAAAAATTGTACGGTACCTCAACAACACGAACCCGAATCCATTAACCCGAAAAACAACACATCAATTTCTTAATTACCCTAACCCTAGCGCTAAGTCTAACTTTTAGATAAGCACAAAACAGTAATAAAATTAAATATTGTACAGCAATATTATGTTATAATATTATAATTATAATATTATTAATAATGTTCGACGCAGGAATAAAATAATGCGGATTTTTCAAAGCTAATTTTAATCTCAATATTAATCAAATAGAAATTAAGATTTTTATAAAAAATTAAACAAATATTTTAATTAATAAATTTATTGTGCGAAATCTCAACGTTATTTTTTCATCGATGAAAAGTGAATGATATCAAGAAGCTCGTGGGCCTGTCAAACCCACCGACCTGTGGTCAAACCCTTTGAAAGAAAATTTACAACATATTCTTTGTGAATTTTCTTTCTAAAAGAAAATTTCAGTGAATATAAAAAATCGTGGATTATTCTCATGAAAATTCGATAGTACAAAAAACGACCCCAAATACATTAATCTCATTCATTAATTTATTAATAACCCTAACCCTAATTAACCCTAATTGTCACCATAGCCCTAGCACCAAGTCTAACTTTTATATAAACACAAAATAGTAACAAGATTTATTATCTTAATACTGTTTGAATATTCACAGTTTTGATGTGAATTTTCCTTCTAAAAGAAAATTCCCATCAAAATTGATCCTAATATCATAATGTTGCAATACTCTGAATTGATCAAGAAGAGAGAGTGATGGGATGCTATAAGATATCAAATTTCCTAAATAATGATAATTTGAATGATTGATTAGCATAATTACAAGTTTTATTGCTTAAATTGCGGACTTTCACCTAGCAATCTAAATCGTCCTAGCTTCTAATAGCTATCTACTTGTCTTTGCTTGAGAGGAAGATAAAAATATATAAATACTATTAATACGCCCCAATCTAATCGCAACCCCTGACTCCTCCTATCTTCCTATGAAATTAAATTTTATTCAAAACTTCGCGATTACATTTCAGATGCTGTAGAAAGTTAGAAACCATCATTATTATATTCCAGATATTTCTTTATCGATACGCTGAGCTTCAAAAATTCCTGCCATTTTTATTTCAAAAAGGATGATCATTAAAAAGGCATGATTCACTAAAGGGATGATCGAATAAAATTAACTGACTGAACCCGTTGTATTAAGAGTCTGGTTAAACAGTACAGCTACTTAGCAAAGTACTGTTATAGTGCTTCTGATACTCGATCCAGTGTATATACGTATAAATATTTGTTAAAAAGTAATATTTTCTATATTTGAATGATTATATCACTGATACATGAATAGAATGACTGATCTATTTGATAGTTATTCTATACAGTATGTAGATCAGTAGATTACACAGATTCTGCAACAAAACTGTTTGTCGTACATAGTTTTTCAATCAGTATTTAAAATATCAAAAAATACACTGTGAAATTTCAAAGTGGTTGCCAATGTATTGGTATAAAAGTTCATAAGGAATACTCCTGAATGGAAATGTGTGGAAATGGGTGTATATTTATGGGAATATGCGAGAATGGAAATGAGGATACAAATGGAAGGGCTAAGCTTAACTTCTAACTTCAAAAGAAAGTTATTAAATTTCTTGTCAAAATTTAAAAGGCTAATTTCTACTTTTCAATTTTATTCTTAACTCACTAGAAAACGCAACAAAACGCAAATCTTCTGTTAACAAATCAAATATACATTGCACACGATTAAAGTTAAAAAATACGCAAAACGTTATAAATTGATAATGAATAATTAATACACTGTTATGATAAGTTTGAATACGATAATTCGAGTATTACAATAATTGCCAGCAATTGCTGATAAATTACTAAATTAACAAGATATTATGCTCAATAAGAAATACATCTAATACATTGTGTGATATATAGACTTTTCATTTATAAATATAATTATGATATGATAAGAAACGATCCATTCAGAGCTTAGATTCAATGAATCAATCTAGTCATGTACTGCAGTCGTGATAATACCGTGTTAAACCTTCAAGTAAGTAAGATGCATATTTCTTTTAATAGGGAAAAAACTCAGTTGAAAATATTCAAATATAACCTTCATCCAAGTCTCAATGTAAAATAACTTACGATTTTTTTCCACGTTTTCAATATTTTACTGAAGTTAATTTCCAAGACGGAGATACTGCTTTTTCTCTAAATATTTTTCCCAATTATATCGATATATAATAGATAGTAATAAAGATAGACGATACACAGGTAAATCTTCAAATTATAAAATACCTAAAGCTGAAATGCATCGAAAGTGAACATCTTCGAACATAAGATTCTAAAAAGCTAAATTAAGAAAAAATAAAAAGCTAATTTTTTGAAACACTCATTAAAATCTTCAAATTCATAATATTACGCAAGTTAAACGCAATCATCATAACCTAGAGTCTATACAAAATTAGCTTAAACTCTTCTATACCAAACTGGTTGTTTAGAAAATACATCAAAAATATTACCACATATTTAAAGCGTAATATATAAATATATATAATTAATTTAACACATAATAATATAATATATATTTTAAAGATCTATATATACTAATATCATGTATTACACGCATGATATCTGTAGAATAACTTCAAAACTTGAAGAAATTAATAATTTCAAGGAATAAAGTAGAAATGATTTACTTTAAATTCACGAAATAAAAATGTATCTCTCGCATTAAACGTTCACTTTCAGCGTAAAGAAACAAAAATCAGTTATCATCAGTAACAGAGATACAAGTAGATATTTCAAATATTAGAAATGTTAGGGTTACAGTAGGGTAAGGAAACAATCATTTATCCATTATATAAAGTCCATACGGCAAAAAATTTATTAAAATTTATTCATTCACTTTGTTCTTTTGCATCTGCAAAACATTATAACAATATATTTTTAAATGAATTTATTTTCATTTCACACCTCCCCCCCAACACATAGAAACACATTCTTTATCCTACCCTTGCATCTTATATGATACTACAATTAGATGACTTGCTACTAGATATTTTTACCGGATACAAAGTAAAGAAAATGCAACGCGCAATAACCGAGTACACGGCGAAATATGCCGAGATTTTTATTAATTCCATAGCGTCATGATTGTAATATATCCGGACTCAATCCAACTTGAAACTATTCTTCTAATCATTACAAAAAACAGGAATGCATTGAAGAAAGACAGTGAAACTTTTTTATAAAAAATTTGAGCACGATAATTCCAATCGAAATATCGTTTGGAAAAAATATAATTTTGCCATAATAAGTAATTATGATAATCAAATATAATTTTGTTCATCATAATTACTCGTTAAAATGTGCGAGATTCTAAAAACGGAAACTAGAAATGATCATATTAAGATTATATTAAAAATCGAGTTAAGAATAGAGAGAGAATTGAGAATATTTGAACAATTGAAGTATTTTAAACAAATACATGACTGAATACAATTGATTTGTCATGGGCTGTTAAGAGATAATAAAAGTATAAAAGGCTTCATCTCACTAATTATGAAAAATTTCACAGTAAACAAATTCATTTCATTAAATACTTGTCAAACTTTTCCTGTAGTGTAGTACCCCCCTCCCCTATCGCTATTTTTAGTGCTTTAAAACATTATTTTGAGAGTATTCAACACTATCATAGATTATTCAAAAAATGACCTCCGGAGATTCTAACATTGAAATCAAGAGTGAAGATTCAAATCAAAATGATAAAGCGTAATAGAAACACAATTAAAACTAAAATTACATATTAAAAATAAGTAAATGTAAAGTTCTAAATGAAGTATATAACTTCATAATTTCAAACTTCTTAATATTATAAAGTTAAAAAATTAACTTTTGAACTTGAGAACACAGTTTCAGACATATCTGCCAATTTAAGTACTTTACTAAAGGATGCAACAACTCAGTAAAACATCACATTCAATAGAGACTGGAATCTGGGATTTATTGAATCGAGTTTGATGGAATAACCACTTTACCAACGCACATTTACATGGTGCCACAAAATATCATTTACTTTCACATTTTACTCCATATTTGACAATTATAACAAGAAAATAATAAAACTATTATTGATCAGCATTGATATAATTGTAAATTATACAATGAAACAACTATTCATTTGTTTTATTGTTTAATTTACAATTCTGAGTCATGGATTAAAAACATTTCACAATTTTATCGAAATTAACTACATAATTACGTTTCATTAGAAAGTGATAATAAAACACAGATGTTAGTAAGAGTAAATGCCTTATTCAATCTTTTAAACACAAGAGTATAAATATAAGAATTACATCAATATTGAGACTCATAGTTAATTGACTTTACTCAGAGTGTAGATTATTACAAGAAATTAACAGAAATTTCATCTTATGCCAGAATAAAGAAAAAAAGAAAATTTCTGTTTAAACAAAGGTCTAGTAGATATACTAATGCATCTTGCTCAGTGATGAAAGATACATGTTACACATATGAGCCTTATATATTACTAATAGTCAGAAAACAATTACTAATGGTAATATTTCATTCATTTTTTTTGACTAATTTAACTTTTAAGTTAAGTTTAAGTCATGGATTACCATATTAAACAGCGATGTCTCAGAAGTAGCTGTCATTTTAAGCGCCTAACTAAAGGGAGCAACAAGTTAGCGATACAGTGAGTTTTCATAGCATTCAAACCTGGAACCATCGCATCCGAGTCTAGTGCTCTAACCACTTCGCTAACTAGCCTTGACTAAAACTAGAACTCCAATCGGATATCAAGCGACAAATTTTACTATAAAAATAAACGTACTACACTGTATATTATTAGATGAATGCATAAAAAGCTTAAAATACGCAGTAAAATAAAGTTCAAGTCTCGCAAAAGTTCAATTCAGGTGGGATATGAAATATTTAAGAAATAAATTGCCATAAAAATACAATGAAAATAGATAATGACACGTCATTTCAAAATAATGTAATCTTGTTTGATATCACGATTACAAAGCATTGTAATATTAAATCGACTTAAGAGCATTGTAATTTGAAATCAACAGGACTTTACATAATATTCAGTCTACAGAAGTTTTACACAACTACACAACCTTTGCAACAACCTCTATTGTCACCTAATTTCATTTAAATTAACTAATTTCATATAAATTAATTAATTTCATATAAATTTACTAAGTTTGTTACAATGAATGCTTAGTAAAAAGTCACGATTCGCAATTATATTAAAACTAATTGATGTGTAATTTAACACATTTTTGTTTAAACTCTACATAACAGTTTAAAAATAACGTAAATAATGTACCCAGCTGTCGAATTAGGTTCAATACTAAATGGTGCAACAAATCAGTGAACATTTGTGCTCCGCAAGAACAGAACCTAGTACTTATCTATTCATAGTCCAGCAATAACCACCTCAATTACTTTATAAAAAATCAATTAAATCGTTCAGATAGTCATTATAAGCTTTAATTTCAGTCATATCATTGCCTAATTATCTAAAATTTTAAATTAACTTTTCCTTATGAAATCCAGCAGCAGCAAAACAGCCTTAACATTATTTATAGCAATATTCAGTGGATCTTTCCTAAAGAAAATTTGACTTTTTTATGCAAAAAACCCTCCGTTAATAAAAAGTAAAAGCACTGTAAATAAATTCAAAAAAACACACGAATGCAAAGTAAATTACAATACCAACTTTTTCAATCACAAAGAGAAATTTTAAATTTACGCGTTATTTAATATAACAAGAAAGGCACCACTTAGTAAAATAAGTAAAACTTTGATTCTATAAATATCTTTACGATTAAGCTCTCTCTCAATTGAAATAAAATAAGGTGGATAATGAATAAAATCGCTAATTAAATGAACTACGTAAGACTGAAAATCATTCGATAAAAGTAAATCAGACAGTGCAAGTGAAAATAGAATTACTAAGCATCATAAATTTTCAATTAATAAATTTACGAATACAAAATTGGTTAATTTCGACAGGATTAAACGATAAAATGTACTAGTATAAACTTCTTATAAAGTACAAGAAATAATTATTAATTAAAATCCTTCTACTACTGGAGGTTTCAAAAATAAGAACAATTGATACAACTTGCAATACAATGAATCTTTACAATTTATCTAAAATTCTCCAAAAAACTCATATTCGTAAATCCCAGTACAAAAACTATCAATCTTGCGTCGATTTAATATGAAATCTAAAAGTTTTAGTAGTAGGACATGCAGACTTTCACAAAAATCAACCGATATTCTCTCGTGAAAACGAACAAAAGATAATTTACAGAAAAGCCTTCAAGTGCTATAGTTCACTTCCTTTGACATTAAGTCAACAAGGATAAATATAAATACAAACTAATTGTATCCAGCAGACTGTCTATAAAAAGCCTTTTTTAAGCCAAAAATTGTCCATCCTTCCATCTCAAAAAGCAAATACTCTTTTAAAATATCAACCCTGGACACAAAACCAGCCCATCTCATCAAATATACAAGTTTCCAAACACAAAATAAGATCATTTTCCATCAAATCAACCCTGAGTGTTGGTTAGGATTAGAGTTACGGGTTAGGATTAAAAGTTAGGGTTAGGATTAGATTTCGAGTTAAGTTTATGATTGGTTTGAGTAAAGTCAATTTGTCGGGTTAATGTGTTTGGGGTCAATTTGTCAAGTGAATGTATTCGGGCTCAATTTGTCAGGTTAATGTATTTGGGATCAATTTGTCGGGTTAATGTATTCAGGATCAATTTCTCAGGGTACTAAATTGAACCCCTTGACTCACACAAAAGGGCTAATGCTGCTACCACTTGGCCTAGTATTAAAAAGGAACTAGTAACTAGTCACGTCAGTCTTTCTACACACAATCTCATCACAGTATAACACAACAACCCGTATTACCCGGCACAATCTCGTTATTATTCACATACTTCCTCCTCTGCCCCTCATTCCCCACAAACCCATTCACCCCTCCCTCCTGCGTAGCCCCTCCCCCTTCCCTCTCCTCAGACTCCTCCCCCGCCGTATCGATACAAAAAAGCGATGAACCTCGACTGCGTTTCGCGGCACCGCGCTGACGTTTAAGTTCCGAAAGAGTTCCGGCCGTTTTAACATTACCGCCGTTTGGTGAGAAACTATTCCGCGTGATTGCGCCACCAGATGTCGCGGTTGATTCGGTAGCGCCGTTCTTGCTACCGTTAGATAACGCCGCTTGGTTTTGTTTATGCTGCTGCGCAGTAATGGGAAAAGAGTGTCTGGAAACGACACCGCTAACTGAAGGGATACCGGTTAAACTGCTATCGCGCGGTTCGATCACGCCTGGACGTCTGGGTTTGGCATCGCTTTGCAAGCTGACGGATGACGCGTCATCGCGTCGCGGTGAGGTGGAAAGCAATGTGGAAGATTGGCGATCGATGGAAAGATTGAGTGAAACGGGTTTTGAAGTAGTATTGACTGGGGATGGATTGTGGGAAGTGTTGGGATCTGGAACAGGCTGAATGTGGAAAAGCAACCAATGATAGAGAAATGTTTCGATGAGATACAATACGTATCATCATATATTCTTCTTGATATTTTAATCATATTTTATTAATATACTGTATATTAATCAAATATGATGTCAAATCAAACATGATGTCATACAAAGAAACTAAACACAAATCAATTCAACAAGTAATATGAATTATTCCAAGAAGAAAAAAATATACAAATGCATAGAAGAACCACATACAGCTTAAACCGATAGATTATAATCCGTAATAAATATATTTAATTAAATAAATACATATTAAAAGATGAATCTAATTAATCTGATATTGCATAAATAAATTACTTAAATTAAAAATCTTTTTGCTCTTATATTTTCCACATCAGCATATCACAAACATTTAATTTCTTCTCGATTCCATTCTCTAAATATTAATCTTCCTGAAGAGTAAAATTATTTAATCAGAGACATTAACTAACGAAATTAATTCATTAAAAACAAGATATCATTGCTTACTCCACCGGCCATTTTGTTTCCCTCTCCCGCCGCTAACAACCTCGATGTATCTACCGTCGTTGGTTCTTCGATGTCGTTCAGTCTGACGGTTATCGCGCTCAATTCAATGCCGTCGTCATCTTCCTCTTCCTCCTCGACAGCTAATATAGCTTCTCTCATTCGTAGTGCCTCCTCCTGCGCTTCTCTTGATGACAACGTCGGCGCATTCTTCTCGTGCAAGCTCGAACGACGCATGCAAGCGCTGCGCGAGTGCAAAACATAACGATTATTCGTAACATCTTATTTATATAAAAAAATTCAAAAATTTGAAAATTTAAAAGAATTTTTTTCAAATACTAATTCGGGAAATGTGAGGAGAACCCCCCCCCTCCCGTCAAAAATCTATCTCTTAAAATTTTTAAGATTTAATTTTCAAGTATAATTATTTACTTTGTAGTTATTTTTAAATTAAAAATAGGGAAGATAGGGAAGAGGAAGGGGAAGGTGAAGGATAGATATAGCACAATTTTGTAGATTTTATACATAGATTTGTAGACATAGATTTGTAGATATGTACATTTGCAGATATAATACAATTTTGAAAGTAGACAATTAACAACCGTGTAGAGAAACAAAAAATAAAAATAACAGAAAGGTAAGATAGACATTTGACAATTGATAAGAGAACAAAATATTATCTGATAAAGTATTTAAATATAAGATAAGAAAAATTAAATAATAATATTGACTCACAGCGATGCTGGACTTGCAGCATTGCTCGCTCTGTAATCAAATATTAATAAATCAGCATCAATATTTAATTTCCAATACGATTTATTGACAATGATTAATAAAATTGACATTCTCTGCTAAGGGAGTTTATATTCTTTATTAATAGAATTGACATTCTCTATTAATAGAATTACATTTTCTATTAAAGAACTTAGTTCTATATTAATAGAACGTAATCTCTGTTAAATTAATTTACATTCTCTACTATTAGAATTTACATTCTCTATTAATAAAATTTATATTCTTCTCTATTACTAGAATATACAAACTCTATTTATAGAATAAAATTTACATTCTCTATTAATAAAACTTACATTCTCTAATAGAACTTACATTCTCTATTACTAAAATTTACATCCTCTACTAATAATAACTACTAGAGAATGTAGATCTATTCTTACCTTCTGCCTGACCCCTGAGAGAGTCCCCCTCTCTGAATGACCTCACGATGCTGGGTGGGTTTACGAACGGAAGAGCTTGCTATGATCTCAATGATCCTCTGTCTCATCTCTAAATCATCGCATAAGTCTAGAGGCAGAAAATGAAAGAAGGATTGAAAAGAATTGAAGATAAAAAAGATTCAAGTAAAAATATATTAATAAAATAAATCAATAAATTAATAATTATTTTTTTTGTAATTTAAGTAAACTGAATCTGCATTATAATTTGATATTGATGTCTGAGATGTAGAGGATGATTTAGATGTCTTAAGGCGCAGCAAGTTATAGATATATTCGTCAATGAGCTTAAACAGTTTTAGCTCTGAATTTACATTCAGGAAATGCACTAATGATTTTTTCAGTGGTGTATCTCAACATATGAAGATTGAATATATTGTTTTGTAATGAAAAGGTAACAATAATTCGTCTACAGACATTTAGTCTATGACGTCTACCAACATTTGGTGTACCGACATTCGGTCTACTACAACGGGTCTAGGTGATTTCCCCCCCGTAATTTCCCCCCCGTCATTATACTCGGGCACATAATGACAAGATAAATTTGACGATGAAACAAACTAGAATATTTTTTATTAGTTTTACTATACACAAAGAGTAGACTTGAGTAATTTAGCATACTGTAAATGTTCATAACATGCAATATATGGTAGAGTAAATAATGTCTCTACAAAGCGATATTGTATGCCATTTCATACCAAAATCTTAAAGTTTTCTTCAGATCTTCAAGTTTCTCAAAAGCCTCGACGACGCGGTTGACCGGAATAAAGGCCAACGCTGGCAGCATACGTACTGCTAGCGCAAGATTTTCATCGGTACAATAACGCTCTCGGAGGCATTTTAAAAGCTTAAACTAATCATTAAGAAGAAAAGCTGAGTAAAATTTCAGATGTTTGATCCTCTCCCTACCCCCTTAAGGAAATAAGTCTTTTGTTTTAAAAACTTAAGCTTTTTGTAAAATAATGTAATGAAAAAGTCACCGCATCTTAAGTTTAGGTCAAATAACTTTAAAAAAGATCATCGCACAGAGTTTGGCAACAGAATAAAGTCATCGCATAATTTTTTGTTCAAAAAGTTAAAAAAAATAAAAATGGACATCACATAAAAAAATTATTTTTAATTTTTTACCACCCTCTCCCCACCCTCAGAAGACCGTTGCGGCGCCCCTGGTCTCACCCCACAAAATTTTCAAAAGTCGGCGCATATAGCATGAAATTTTAATTTTGGAAGGGGGCGACATAGAAATCTTGGCGGCCTAGGGGCTGCAAATTCTTAAATCCGCCGCTGATCATGTTCAGTTGCTAATTATTGAGACCAATTACTGAAACTAGTGACACATCCTTGTATTA
>JAQIXG010002532.1:0-17480 GCA_034700105.1 Oconnorella tubifera | reverse complement strand
TGGGTTTTTAAACACAGGGGTTATAGGTTCGAGGCCTTATTAATTTCTATCGTGAAATTTATAGAGGGGACCCGCAGTCCCTTTATAAAATGCACTAAATGGCTATTTGTATTATAAGGTGAATATAGGGCCACGTCTTTAAAGAAGCCGACTTTAAATTATTTAAATTTATATTAACTATTTCACTGCTTAAATTTAACTATATCTTTCCTTTCAATATAAACTCAACAAAAACTTATTACGTAGTAAAAGTATTATTTAACTAAATGAAAGTAATGAATGTCATACCATAGAGTCAGTGAACAGTGATACAAAAATAATTAGATTTACGCTATAAGATTATCTCACCAACAATCTTCTTTACAGACAGTTCCTCGAACTTCTCGTTCCTTCGACTGTCTAATAAGCGTTTTTATCGAATTAAAATTGATATTCGAATTAAAATAAAACTAAATTTTTAAGGCTTAGAAGTTTTCAGCTTTCTCTCTTCTCTCATCACCAGCCTCGAGTCATGTATCGGACCGCATTCGCTTTATTTTCTCAACTGCTGTCAAATATCGCGAACCGCATTCGCTTAATTTTCTAATGTGCAAACATTTTTTAGGCCTATTCAAAAGTAATAAAAACTCGTTTCGGCTTAGCCGCAACAATATTACTAAGTTATAATTACTATTAACAAAAAAGTTGAAGATCTTAAGGAATTCGATTGGGTCAAAGTACTTTACGTTATAAAACTTTATCTTGAATCGTGGCTTTAGTTTATCCATATTTTCCCTATTATTACTACTTCAGCAGTTTCCAACCTGTGGGTCGCAACCCCAATTGGAGTCGCCTGACAATTTGTCAAGGGTCGCCTGAGATCTTCGGAGAATTAATTTAAAAAAAAGAATAATAATATTTGTTTGCATAATTTGGACAATTTCTAATTTTCAAGTTTCTACTGTGACAACGCCAGTTAGTGGTTTCTTTCGATCATTTTAAATTAATATGATTCAATTATATAAAATTTGTAACTTAAAAACATGGTGCTATAAATTATCAGATATTTTAGAAGTAAAGCACATAATAGTTAGATGCAAAAATGCAGTGAAGAAGGAGCAACCCAATTAATTTGCATTAATAATATATAAATAATATTATTTATTGATTTTCTTCATTTGAATATCTAACAGCAGATTACAATTATGATTCGTATTGAATAATACCGTCATTCTCAACTGCACAATTTATATTGTGACATATTCTATAATTGCATTTATGAAGAACAATAATAAAGATAATCATAATCATGAACATTATTAACAGATAAAAACTCGCAGTAAAAAAATATTTTTTATTGTCGAAAAGCTACTGAGGAGAGGATCTTCGAAATGGACACTCATTGGCCATTGTAGCAGATTCCAAATTATTATATAAAAAATGTTAAAGAAAACACAGATAAATGTTAATGAAACCAGAGCCAGGCTGCTGTCAAAATTTTTATATTTCAAATATAAAAATTTTGACAGCAAAGTTTTGAAATATTGAATTGAATTCTACAACCTTAAGAGTTCAAATAAGTTAAGAAGTTGTTTTGGGGACAAAATAAACTCCTTAACTTATTTAAACTCCTAAGGTTGCTGAATTCAATTTAATATTTCAAATATAAAATTTTTGACAGCAGCCTGACTTTGGTAATTAATACTTTCAATATCAATGCTCATTAAATATTACATTAAATACTAAGTTAAATACTGAAATAAATACTGAATTAATTAATAAATTCTTGAAATTAATACTGAAATAATTTTGAACACTAACAATTTATCTACAAACTTCAAATATTCAGTGTCAGTAAATATATCAAATACCAATAATGAATAGCATCAATTCATGCATTTTTATACTCAGTTAATTAATCATTCATCGCATCAAATCCTGTTCAGTTGTTGACTGAATGTGATCAGACATTGCAAACCAACGAGCTTGCAGCCTCTTCTTACGCTGCACTTGTGTAGTGAAACTAGCAGTCAACAGATACTATAGTTAATAGGTGATCAGTTATTGCAATATTTAATTTGTATTGTTTATAAGTATCAAAATCTAAAGAAAATAAACTTTTTATCAAGTTTGATTACCTGGTTAAATACATCATTGCCTGGAATGCAAAAAGAAACACCATTTGGGTACATACAAGCAGCAACTATAGATCTTTCAAATGTCTGTATTGGCAATTAGCGGTAATTAATGTCAGCAAATCAATAACGGTCAATACTAATAACAAATCAATAATATCAGTGTGTATCCATGAGAACTTTTTGATAACACATAATTATCTAAATATATCAGTTTACAAATTTCAAAGAAATTGATAAATTGATGTTTGTGTATAATGATATATCATATCTTTATTGATGATATACTGACCGATATTGAACGGAGTGATTTATAATACTTTCAAGATGATTGTTTGATACCAATGCACCAGTGTCAGATGTCACAGAACTGCCTAGTGACAATACTGACGACATATCAAAAGTAAATAGTGAACATCTCTCTGGACATTCAACATAATCAGCCACATCATTGTGACTGGTTTTAATCAGATTTTCGTCAGCAGAATTAACCTTTTTGATCACTAGTTCTTTACTATCATCTTTATTACAAATCTTTGTTTCTTCATTACTAAGAGTCTCTCCATAAAAGGACTTGGAGTAATCTATAACTTCTTGATGCTGTGCTTGCTCATGATCGATGCCTAAAATTATAAAAAAAATGAAGTGAAAATGTAATATATATGTTATGTTACATTATCTTTATATTACGTTTTATACATAAGAATTGGTTGCAGCCAAAAATTACTACTTCAGGCTGCAAAGTAATGAGACTTGCAAAATGAGTAATGCAAAGTAATATGCTTTAATCATAATTAAGTCATCAAGTACAAAACAGCAGAGAAATGTGTTGTCACATTAAAATCAAATAAGTGTTGTCATATTAAAATCAATGAATTGAATAGTTATAATTCATTACCAATAGAGTAGAGAATGTTAGAATTAGCTGCTAATACAGCAGTAGCAGCATCAGGGCACGAAGGAGCAAGAAGAATATATAACGATGGTAATATAACTTGGCAAAGTGGTAATCTTGAATTCATGTCATGAATAATTATA
This sequence comes from Oconnorella tubifera, assembly GCA_034700105.1. NCBI lineage: Eukaryota > Metazoa > Annelida > Clitellata > Enchytraeida > Enchytraeidae > Oconnorella > Oconnorella tubifera. Next base: position 14,328 of record JAQIXG010002532.1, on the reverse strand, counting down.
GTGCCATCACGCCTGCATATCAGTGACTGTAATATACATTAAAACAGCAAAAGCAATCATTCTAATATGTGCATAATAGTTTAATAGTATCTATTAACTTTATTACAAACTTTTGCATCAGAACCAAATAGTATCAGTAAAATGGTCAGTAAAAGAAGAAAATAATGATAAATATATTTTTTATGAACTATCTGAAAGGAAAAAAAAACAACACTATAGGGTTGTTTCGTCTACCGAGTCCATAAAAAAATATGTGGACTCGGTTCCTACCAGTTTTCTATGATAAAAACAAATATCTACATAACATAAATTTCGCCAAAAAAAATTAAAATGATATAATTAACATAGAATTATTAATATAATAATAATTCATTAATAAATCGTAATATATATATAATAATTGTAAAATTTACCTGCATTGAGAGACCATTTATTTGTTGAATAAGCATTGGCATCTCACTATCATTTTCAATTCTGATTAATAATATAAGGAAGTTTGAGATAAATTCAAATTTTAATACATTTCACAATGCATGTTCAATGCTAAATCATATACACAGTACATTACTTGTCGCCTAGCTGTTATATTAAATCATAAATTATTGCTAGCTGTTTCTGACTAAATATAACAATGGATGGTAATCTATCAGTTGATATTAATAACCCTTTATTAATAACCTTGCCTCAACACATCAAAAAATCTATATAATTTCTCTTAGTTTTGTATAAATTGTATATTTTTAATGAATATAAAAGAATCAAATAATACGAAAACTTATGTCGTGTTATAATAGTAAGTGCAATATTTAGACTGTAAGAAAATAATAATTCTACATAAAAAAAAACGGAAATGATCCATCAAAGGCAAATCTTCATATAATAAATAAAATATGATTTTTTCATTTAATATTTTATATAATAAACCTTAAATCTATAGACACTAAATGATTTGATCTGTAATTAAAGTATGTAATACTTTCACTACACTATACTAACTAAAGTTAACTAAAATATATCTACCTACAGTATATTTACAGTTAAATGGGAGGGCAAAAAGCAAGTGATTGGTGAGTATAGAAAATATGACATAAATGCCATTAATTAAAAAAATTCTAGACATGAAAACAAGATATCACTCGGTCATATAATCACTTATAAATTTGAAAAAGATGAGCTAAGGAAAAGAAGTCATATTGTACATACTCAGCCGAAACCAGACTAACTGTAGTAGCCATTGATGCAGCAGCATTCACCAAGTACATTCTACCAGTAGTGCACTGAGCTTGGATAGACAATGAATGACCACAATGTGGTCGTTGACAGTAGCAGTGAGCAGCACATGACCTTTTACTGAGAAATGATAACTTTACAATAGTTCCATCGTCTTCAATTCGAAGTTGGCTACGTCGACCTAAGAAAAGATGCGTATAATACTTAGATAATATTTCAAAAATTGCCATTTGATCATTAGCAATTAGCATTTAAGTCGCACAACATAATAATGTTGACGTTTTGACTCCGTGACGTTTTGGCTCCGCCGTTTCAGCAGAGGACGTTTCAGCATGGGCCGTTTCGGCGCAGGACATTTTGGCGCGAGGATTATCAAAATAGATGACACGTATAACACCAAATGGTGCAGGGTATATTGTGACCGCAGAAACTCTTATTACTGACAGATTGACACTAATTACAAAACAATTTGATAGCTACAAAGATCGAAACATAATCGAGTATCTTACAGGACTAGCACATAATTTCTTAATGAACTCCAAATGATTAAATTTAAAAAAAATTTAAACAGTTTTATATTAAAAAATAAAAATATGGATATTTATATTATTTATATTACGTTTTCTATTTATCTATATGTTTTCGATAAATCCAATAAGTTTAAACCATTTCTGTATTAAAATATGGATATCTATATGTGCGAGGATTTATTAATGTTACATTAATCCTCGCACCAAAACGTCCTGTGCCAAAACGGCTCTGTGCTCCAAAACGGTAGCGCCGAAACGGCGGCGCCAAAACGTCCTGCTTCGACAGAATAATTTGTTATAATATTACTTCTCAATTAAGAGACAATTATATTAAAAAGTGAACAAAATCGTTTTCAAATGATTTGTAATGTTTATAGTTTAGCCACATTGCCAGATTATTTCTGTATTAATTTCTGAAGGCAAAAACAAAGAAGTGGAAAAAATGAGAAGGAAATGAGTACAGGAAGTAGTAAAATGTAAGGTCCTTTGTTATCATTTTTAAATTAAGTGGAAATCGTTTATCAGAATATAAAAAGTTTTCAATGTTTTCACGAGAGTTTTAGCTGGATGTACAAATTATTATTTTATTCGTAACTGTTTACTTTGCTTTTAATCGTGTATTGTGCTTATACAATGCTTTTTAACTGAGTTTTTAAAAGTTATTAGAAGGAGAGAAATAAAAGAAAATGAATGAGAAGGATAGAGTTGACGGAAAATATTAAGATTAAAAAAGCAAAATTATGAAATATTACATAAAATAAAATTTATCCCATTTGAAATGATTCAATTATTACTCAGTATGATCTCACCAGTATGTTTTTCCCAAGTGACAATATTATTGTTGGACAATGCAAAGGCAAGTAAATTTCCACAAGAAGATATTGCACTGGCTACTGGTGGACACGATACAGGCCAAGCAGAATCAGGTTTTGAATCAGTTCCTTTCATCAAAGGTTTCATCAAAGAGTAATGTTGTATTGATGTATGATCAGACCACCACACAACAAGATCTGATGAAGAACTCTGAGTATCATCTTTATAAAGATACCAAGGTCAACATTCAAGCAAAAATACAAGGTTACCTGATGTTATCTTTGTTTTTTATTAGTTGTTAAGATCAAATAATAATTGAAAACGATATTTAATGCTAGAAGTTTATATAGAATTAACGCTCAACCATCAAAGCGAGAGTCAAAGATGATTCACAATATCTTGAACTGAGTATTTTTTAATTTTTAAGGAGTGATCTGATAACTGAAATGAAAGTTATTTTCATATACTTTTCAATAAGTTTTTAATTTAATCAAACATATCTTGCAGTTTTCATCACACTTACATCTATCATGAGTAGCTTTAGATTTTTCTTTACTGTCAGTTTCACAAGTTGAAGAAGTTATTAATGGAAGAAGGAAATGGAATGTTGGCCAGCTACAAAATAGAAATTCCAAATTACATTTTATTAAGATGTACATAATTTGAATTGAACTATTTAATTTTCATTTTTCGTCTCTGCTTATATTTTAATTAACTAATATTTCTTAATAAAGATAACATTCATTTGTATAGAATGTTAATTTTGAACTCTATGTAAACTTAATGCTAATGATAACAAAAAAATATACAATACGAAATTGAAAAAAGAAAAAAGATTATTATGTGAAATAATTTGTCCAACTATAATAACTCTACACAAGATAAATATATCATCACTAAATTTTAATGTTAGTGGATTAATCATCCCTGAGAAACACTCTAATCTATAATTAAAAACTTACATTTGATTTTCAGTCCCTGGAGTAAAATAATATTCTGGTACACATTTAGGTTTGTGTACATTTTCAAATGTGACTCGTCGAAGATCTATATGCTGGCTTGAAACCAAATTGCAATGACCAGATCCAAGCATAAAATCTCCAGATGAATTAACAGCCTTCAAAGACTGATATGGACTTAAAGTAACAGCACCTAAAATAATGAAACAGTAAATAGTAATTTTGTATTGTTTATATCATTTATTTATATCAAAGTCTCTGTAATATGCAATTGGATGATGTCAGCATCGATCTCAGTTTTATATGGAGCTGCTAGTTAATAAAAGTGAATTAATATTATCACTATTTTTACATGCAAAAAGATTGTAAATATAAATAAAGGCTTAGTATAAAATCTAAAGTATGGCCAACTGCTGACGGAATAGCTGTAGATTAGGTTAAACTAAGTAACTATATAAATTTTGTTTCAGAATAATTAAATTCAAATCTGCACTGTCAATATAGTTATATAACTAGATACGATTAATATTAATAAGCAATAAAAATTGACCGTAATAATATAGAAATAAATTAATCAAAATCATAACAATTGGTATTTTTGTCGTAATTTCATAACAAACTCAACATATAATGGATTATCAACATCATTACAGTTTCATCTAAACAGTGATCAACATTTAGTTGTTCACAATCTTAATCTTTCAATTAATGACTTAGTAATGTCACATCAGCACAAAAATATTGACAAATCTTGACGATTTGTCATATCACCTGACAAAATATTGTCAGGTGATATGACATTAAAGGAGAGTGTAAAAATCAAAAGATCGTGTATCTTAAGACAAGGAAGTAAATTTATTTTGGAAATAATAGCCCAGACTTCAGAATTGTAAAATATTCAACACTTTCAATACAATTATATTTACTCTCATATATATAATGAAGAAAACAAACAAGCAAATAAATAAATAAAATAAATAAAGAATAAAGACTTAATGACTTAATCAAACAATGACCTTTTGATTTGATTGGGGGATTAATCTTCAGTACAATAGTTGGTTGAGTAAATTCAGGACACTTGCGAACTTTCTCAGTAAACTGACTCGAATTCTGATCATGACACGAAATATAAAATCACAATACTTTATCTAAAGTTCATATCGTTACGCTATAAACTAGTTTATAGAAATCTACGTTAACTACATTTAAAAACTGCAGCAGTAAAAAATAGATAATCGCTGGCCTCCTAATAGAATAAAAAACTGATCAATAAAATTGATTATTAAATTATATAGTTTTAATATAGTTTTGATATTATTAATGAAAGCGCGCATATCATTCGATTTACTGCACAGATTTAACGGCTTAAATCTTGTTAGCATAAATTAAAAAAGAAATTAAATCTTAGCCGATATAAAAAAACATTCTATTCAACACCAGCAGTTAAATATAATGATGTTTAATATTTTGTAAAACAACATATTAACAGGAATAAGGAATTCATTGAAACAAAATCAGAATCGCAGCAAAGTATAATATAAATATACGAATGTGGCAGTCTCCTCATATTTAATAACACATTGAATAATAACTATTAATGATGGAATTACTTACCACAGTATATAAATGACTCTCATTAGACTTGGGATTATTTTCTTCCTGTTTCTCTTCCTGCACAAACAATAACAACAATGCTAATATAGAAAAATAGTTCCGCCACAAATTCAGAAAAGGTAACGTTATTTGTACAGTTAGAAAGACATTGTGTTATGAATACTAACACCTCTATGAAGGTAATATGCGCGGGTTGTACTATATTATATTTTAATATCTTTTATCAAAACATCTTGCGATTGTATTAAATAGAAAACAGTGAGATAGTCATGGAAGACTGTAAACGTGAGAACTGATATCAGTGGCAAGTAATTCAAAATGCTCACTCACTCACATACAAAATCTATGAGGCTATTAGTAATATAGATGATAAAAACTATAACATTAGAGTAAGATAACAAATTTGTAGCATTAGATGTTGTCCTTTGTAAAGGAAAAGCAATCTAGAATAAATAAAATAGAACTAAACAGTTGTTATAATAACTAATATCTCATATACTACAACTGTTTGAACCTTCACATGCAATAAATTTAGTTTATTATATAACCATAATTTACAATTATTAATAACTGTAATAATGAATTTCAATTTATACACACTATTTGAATTAATATCTCACTAGAATTGGAGTCTAGTTAGATTTATATCAAGTGAATACTAACTTGTACTCTAGCTCTATGCTCTGTAATAGACAAGTCTAATTCCTTCAACCAAGCATTTCTTGGCACTTTATAAATCTGAAGCACTCCTTGTTTCTCATCTATAGAATAAGCATTCAAATGAAACAATATATTATAAATACAATAAATAAATAAAATCATGCAAGAGATTTATAATCAGATGGTTAACTGAAGGATGAATATCAGCACATCAAAAAAATTAAAATACAACTAACAGGGAAAGCTTAAATTTTAAAATAATAATCTTTACAATTTCAATAGATATTTCGAATTCCAAAGAACTGTAAGCAATCATATTAAATTATGCAATAAACCAAGCAATAAAAATATATCAAATCTTAATATCTCACAGATTTTAAAGAATTTTCAATCTGATGAAATATTAAACAATGATAAGATATATATTTGCATTATTATCATTTAATTAAAAGTCCAGAGATGTGATATGTAATCACTGTTTGGACAGATGAGATACCATACAATTAGCTGACTTTGAATAATCTTAAATACTAATAAAGGATACTATTACTAATACTGCAAATAAAGGACAATATTGATGCGTTAAGCTTAACCTAAACCAGAATGCAAAAAAAAAGTCTACATGGTATTATGTCAAAATCACTGAAACTACCATGAAAGCATAACTCGCGGTAATATTAAATTATATATACAGCATATAAGCAAGACAGAAATTAAATTTTAAAAACTAGACTAGTAATTACAAGACTGACCATGATAACAAGAGTATACAGCAAAGAATTCTGACTGATTAGACACGCTACATTTTGTCATCACTCGGTGAGTATCAGTCACATCATACTGTAACAGATAACAGATACGAATCATCTCAGAGAAATGAAATACAAGAATTAAATTATCATATCTTAACATTCTACAATAAAATATAAAGTTAGAAAAGAAGCAATGACTATGACTATCAAACAAAGCATGATTTTAATATATAGTATAATAACAAAACAAAATAATTCAACTGCCAGTGATCAGAGAATAAATATATTTAACAATTATGATAATGAACATGGTATTTGAACATCGAATTATTATATCATTAATTCAATGCGAAATAATAATCAAATAACTAACAAATAAAATATTTACCAATTCTTGAATCTTTACTACACAGAATAAGCAGCAATCAGCAACAATGAATATCCTAACAGTACCTGAGACATTCAAAAAATAACACTGATCATTTCAAATTCGTCATAATGCAGGTAATGCATACTGCATTATGCATAATGCATAATGCAGTAATAAATACACTTCATAGTTCATCAAGCAAATGACAAACTAAAATCAAAATAAGGAATTTTCTAGATAAGTAAAAAATTTAAATATTTTCACTGTAACTTTTTTATAAGTTTATTCTCTCTAAGTGTCACTTTAGCACGGATTATTTCATTACATATTGTAGAAACAGTGAACACTAAACTCTTAACACAGTGCATTCAATACTTTGTATTGGGAACAATGGAGCAAGCACATAATAAGCTTAACAAGAATTTTATTCCTGAATGAAAAACTGCAACAATAGTATTAATTTATTAAACATGTTTCTACACTAAAAGACATCAAACCATCTGTAGTATAAAGTATCTCACCTTGTCTGTCAGTTGATGTAATGATGTAGGATGATGAAGAAAAAGCAGTAAGTTCCAAGTATACAATATCAGCACAATCACTGGTCCATGTAGCCAGAGATTGTTGAGTCAATGCATCAAACACTTTGAGACCATTGCAAAGACCAACAATTACATGACAACTGTCTGGACTGACACCAAGACAGTTTGCCCATTGAAATAACTGCACAAGTACATCATAAAAATATAGCAAATCTTTTATTTATCACTAGCGCAGTAAGTATAAGAAATAAAATAAAAATAGAGCAACAAAAGAAAATAAAAGGAAATATGAATTTACAAGGATTTATTTAAATATTAATAACAATAGCCATAAATTAATGTAATAAACTAATTCAGAGACCAATAATCCAATTGAAATGTATATTATTAAATTCATTTTGAATCAATCAAAAAATGATCACAGCAAAAAGTTGTAAATAATGCACTATTTAAATAAAAAACTATACATTTTGCTATCTAATTAATTCTCAACTCATATTTTAATGCATCAGCTTTCAAATGATCCAATGCAATTGGATGCAATTGGATTGGATAGGATTGGATGCATGCAATTAAGTAACTAATGTTCAAGTTTTTAATTAACCAAAGAACATCAGATAATTAATGTAACACGTTTAATTTAAACATCATAACAAAATCTAGCAGAACTTTTTTGAAATATTCATGTATATATTTAAGAAATCAGTTGGACCTTTATTTGTTGACATTGAGTGTGTTGTGGCGCACGAAGGCGACTAGCCTCCTTCAACTGAGCTTCCTCCCACTGAGATACAATGTCCCAGACATCATCTAAGAGTCCAGACAGTATCTTGTCAATCAAGCGGAATGGCTGGGGAAGAGTGTCTCTAAAAAGAGCAGCGTCTTCCAGATACTCAGTAGGATCAATGTCATAAGTGATGCCAGTTCTCAACTCATAATCCATCATTTCAGTTCTCTTATTTCATTTCATCAAATAATTAAAATTTATCTGTATTAAAATAAAAAAATTATTAAAAGTAAAATGAATAAATATTAATATTGTTAACTTATTGTAGGAATTTTTAAAATTGTAGGAATTTGCTTCTAACTATGTATGTACTAACGGATTGTCTAAATATTTTCAAATAAAATGTGATTCAATTGAACACTTCAGCGCAAAATGAACAGAATTTTTAGGGTTTGCACCACTGCTTCCTTTTAAAATGTTATACAATTGATACTTTTATACTTTATATCAGTGAACAAGATAGATAAATTTGATACCTTGAAAAAATAACAAAAAATATAATTTAAACTCGTTAGAAATCACAATACAATGTCGAATTAGAAGCCAGTACTCATTATTACTCTCACAGTATTACTTTACTAACGCATTTATTAAAAAAGAATATTAATTAAGGTTGATCATCCGCAGGGGTCCCATCGGAGCTCAGTACAGCGTTATATACCGTTGGATTCATCTCAGCAAGGGCTACACGAATATTACATTAATTTTACATGTAAATTAATAATATATATTATTAATTAAATATTTAATTAAATAATTAATTGATTAATTAACACTTACATAAAATTAATCTTAATTAATTATAATATGTAAACGTTAACTTTATACACATAAATTTATTACATTATGTTCCGTTACGAAATTTAAATATTAAAGTTTATAGAGTACCGTAGAAATTATTATAAATTTATTAATATATTAATTTATTTATTTATTAATAAATTCAATTATTAATAAATTAATGTATCAATAAATTAATTTAATAGTTAATTAATTAATTAATTTGTTGACATTGAGTGTGTTGCGTTGCCATGCAACCAGCTTCCAAGAACTACAACTTTGAGAGATGAAATAAATTTCGGCTCATCTGTTTGCAGGGTATCACGACAAAACATTCACGGACAAAATGTTCAGCGACAAAATGTTCACGACAAAATGTTCACAGACAAAACGTTCACGAAAAAATGTTCACAGACAAAATGTTCACGAAAAAATGTTCACAGACAAAATGTTCACAGACAAAACGTTCACAAAACTTCAAAGACAAGAAGTTCAGTAATAATTTTTTTAATCCACGAATGTCCTAGGAAGTTATACCCCGTTTCCACGAACAACAAATAATGTGAATGTCGACTCATATTCAAAACCAATCAATTTTAATTTATATTGCAAGCATTATTTTGAAAATATTGTTAATAAATTTTCGGTGCAAATTAATGCAGTGAAATAGATTTAAATTATTTCAAATTTATTGAAATTTTATTCTTTATAACTGAATCGAAACGATCCTGCTCTTGCATTTGCTCAGAATTATGGAGTCGCCATCGAATGACACTTAGTGTTAGACACGGCGCTTATATTTTATTATTACGAGTAGGCCTATAGTTTCGTTTCTTGTGAATGTTACGGCGTGAATAAGCACACATAACGTACATAATTGAGTTACAGTATGACATTTTAAGGTACACATTGTCTTATCCAAAAAATTGTAATCGGAAATGTCAATGTTACGTTTCTGAAAACACGTTTCGGTATTTATAAATGCAAAAATTGCAACTTGTCTCCAACAATTGTGATGTGAACATTGTTGATATTAACGTTGTGTACTGAGATTTTTTTGTTAATTTTTTGTCCGTGAACGGACGTTTTTGTTTTGACTGTGAACGTTTTGTCGTGAACGTTTTGTCGTTGAACATTTTGTCTGTGAACGTTTTGTCGTGGAACCTGTTTGCAGGACGTTAAAAATTGTTAAAAATTTGTAATATTTATCGTGTTTGAAACATTTGGTTTTAAAGAAAAACAAAAAATCTACATTTTATAAATAATTGCTAATAAAAAATCATTGCTTCAAAAAATAATAGATTGATTTCTTTACATAGTAAATTTATTTTTATTTTCTTCGCTACTCCGAACAACCAGAGCCGGTCTTTAACCGGGTCTTACAAGGCACTGTGGTCTTAAGGCAGCGCAAACAATGTGGCCACATGAGGGTATAAATTAGTCTAGGCAGAAATTAGAATTAGAATTATTACCTTTATTATTTTTTTTTAATTTAGTCATTGCTTATATGGTTTAATTTACACTCGCTGTATTATTATTATCGTCATTATGAAGCAACGATTAGATGTACAGAAACTAATTTAATGTTTTCCTTCAGTTTTACTCGCTGAAAGTTAACGCCATTGTGACGTAACGATAAAATATTTAACTAAATTATTGTTTAGTTCTATTTCTACTCGCTTTATTAACGACATTGTGACGAAGCGATTAGTTACTTTCTTGTATTTATTTCAGATAAAACTTTGAAAATTATAAAGTGTCTTGGAAAACAGTCCCAAAAAGTTTCCAGCACTGCAGCCGCATTTCCCGTTCCCGCGTCTCAATTGTCAATTTTAGTTTCAATAATAATTATTTTAATTTTTTTAATTTCCAGGGTTATTGTGTAGGTCTATACTTATCCAATTGAAAAACGGCCACAAATTTTTGTTGGCACAGGGCCCCCTAAATTTTCTCTTATATATAAAAACTGAAGTAAATAATAAAAATAGAAAAAAAAGCAATTTAGTTATTGCATTCTGGCTAAGCGCTTACTTTGGGCGTATTGTTTAGGCCTACATTTAATGTACAAGACTAATGCATACTACCGGTTGTAAGAACTGTAATTTAAAAAAAAATTCATTACGTAAAATTTGCCTCAATTTTATGAAAAAGTTGGGAAAGGGTCAAATCTTACAGAATGCTTACAATTTAAAATTACGTAAATTGCATCGCTATTTTTTTTATATAAAACACGTTGATCTATTTAATGCACAAACTGTTAATTTGGTTATATTTTCTTTTTTTTAACAGGTCGACACCTTTATTTCAAATTATCAAAGTTAGTATAACAATTAGATAATAACAGTTGAGCAAATTAAAAGAATGAGCGGACACAGACAAATGTCTTTCGAGTCCATGAACACAATTTTAACTTGACTCTATAATGTCCAATATATAGTCAGATATTATTAATTATGAAAGATTTAGTAAAATATGTATTACTGATTTTAAAATACAAAACCTGCTGTTTTAAGTAATACAAAAATATAAAAATAGCAATCAATAAGAACAATATCAATGAAGGGAATATATTCAGTAATTGAGAACAAAAAATTATTGTGAGAAATCAACAGAACAGAAAAAAGAAGAAATATATAACACCTTAACACAAGAACTGGAAAAAGATTTAAAATATAGCTTGAAGGATCAAATAGATGGAAAATAATAAGCTGACAAATCACTGACAAATCACTCTCAGTTAATTTTTTTCTGGAAATTTAAATGTTTCAAATTGGCAAATATGATAAACATATGTTGCTCTTTGTCAATGCAATTGTTATAAATTGATTTCAGAGGTTTTACATTGATAAGTAATATGGTTTTACATTGATAATTTTATATTGTACATATTTACATATTTTGTATTATTTCTCATTTTTAAAATTAATGTAATTTTTTTCAATCACGTACACTCTGGAAACACACACATTAAATTTTTATAAGAAATTAATAACTAAAATGTGCTAAACTGAACTAATTTTTGATATTACACTTGAGGTATATATGATAACGCATCCAAAACAATATAATACAATTTAAATCTACACCAATATCATTAATTGTTAGTGCATTATTAGTGCTGTTAAAATTATGTGATTTTATGTTTTCATTTCTATTTCAGCGCCAGGTAAAAATGTTCCTCCAGTATTTACCCGAACGGCTCCTACAAAGATTGAGTTGACTGAGGGAGAAACACTGGGCCTCGAGTGCGCTGCCACTGGTTGGCCTGTACCACAGATTACATGGACGAGGTATGGTGGACACCTACCGCAGGGCCGATTCAGGGAACATCTTGGTGAGTATCTATAAATGCTATGAATCTGACTGATGGTATGAACTTTTATGATTTTCATTTTGAATGGTCAAGGGGCCTTTTTCATCCAATGTTGTGTTGATGCTATTATTAAACAATATAAACATATATTACTATATTATTGTGGTATACTCGTTGATTATTTCATGATAGTCTAAACATGGAGGCAGGAGGTGTTCAATTATTGGTTTCTTCATATTATTTGTTAATTTAGATACGATTGCAACTAGACAAGATTTATCAGATGTTAGGGGAAACTCACATGTATGGAAATTTTGAAGGGTATATTTTAGATGGCGTTTTAACCCATTGTTTTAGACAGATTGGCAATCAGTGTCATATTTTTTATGGATGGGTTTCAATATATTACAATTTGTTGAATTTTAGATTGATATATTTAATAATAATTGATATATTTATATATTACTATTTATAAAACATATATTACTGCATTGTATTACAGGGTTTCATGAATTAAGATATTACAATTATTACCATATTTTACACAGTAATTTATTTATATATTAATATATAAATTTACAATAAATATTTCAATATTTCTAGTTTGAAGTTTCTCTATTAATATTGATTTTCAAAAACTCATAAATAAGTTACCTGACAGAGAATTGTGATTTACATTTACTTTTGAACACTATACAATTAACCACCAAGCGCCAGGATATAAACACAAAAACTCAGTTAATGACTTGCCAAGAACTTTCAAAACAATTCTCAACTTCACATTTCTTCAGCGAAGTATTTTTCTCTTTTCTTTCCTATAGCATAATCACATTACCCATGTAATCAGTTCGTTTGCTACAAGCTAGAATTGATTGTATATTTTCTTAGCTGCAGATGTTTGCTATTAACTTTGTTCTTATGCAAGCTAATGTCTGGTGCACATTTTGTAAGCCTGATTGCTAGTTGTGTTGTAAATTTACATGTTTCTGGAGGGAGATGGATGGTGGAGAGGGGATGTTTGGTTTTTCTTATATAAGTGAGGGGTGGGGAGAGGAATAAGTAGGTCTTGTTTAGTGGTGAAGGGATAGGTACTCAATAATAAACTTTGTTTTTAAGGGGATACTCAAGAAAAATCAAATATAGTAAATGAAGTAGGTTTAATAAAGCTGATGTTGGAGTTTATTAAACTTGATTATGAAATATTGCTTAATTGTGTTCTCAAATGAAGTGATATTTTTTGTTTGATTTCATTTTCAGTTTTTTCTGCATCTGTTTCACTTTTTCAAATGATTTTCGTTATTTCTTTAGAAATGTTTGATCGATTGGGAAAAAAATTTGATAATTTTTCAGTTTTCAAAAACACATTAGCATTTTAGTTTCCTTTACCTTATTGTGGAGTTTATATATCTCTTGCATCAGTTTTGTACTTAATTAAGATATATAAAGTTATTTTCCAAAATATTTTGTTATGTTACGTTATACAAAATTAAAATTTGTAATGCGTCTCCCAGTTAAAATCATAAATTATGAAAGTGAGAGAATTATATAATACTAATATAAGAAATTAAGCATATAGTAATTTATTTACAATAAATAGTAACTGAATAAAGTACAGAAACAACCTATTCATTTTCTAATATTTAAAATAACAGAAAACTGGAAAAAAATTGGGTTATGATTGAGGCGCTTGCTTAAGTAAAATAAATTCATTATTTTTTTAAACTTAGTTTAAAATTCTAAAGATTTTTTGTTAATAGCTTTAAATATATGCTAAGCAAGAACATAAAAATTTTTTACTTGTATGTTGTGTCAATATTTGTAAATGAATAATTTGACATATTAAAGGTTTAATTTAGGTTAGCTTTTATAGTTAGGGTTAGGCAGGCTTGTTATCGAGGACTCTAACATCAAGGCCAAGACCAAGGCCAATACCTCACATGTCAAGGCCAAGACCAAGGCCAAGACTTTCAAAAAACTT
>JAQIXG010002531.1:0-17481 GCA_034700105.1 Oconnorella tubifera | reverse complement strand
CACTATTGCAAATACAAATTGCAATAAAAAAATTAGCCCTATATTCATTAAAAAAAGAACCTTAAGCAATAAATAATAATAATAATAGTACATAGTAATGAATAAGCCCTAATTGAAAACACTTAGTAAATAAAACAAGATCATAAAGTAAAACCTGTGGTCTATAACAAAAAGATGTAAAAAGAGTTTCAAATCATTCAAAAGACAGAAACAGTCTATCTGTCATCTCACATGAACTGTATTAGAGTGGCCACTACAATTACGCAGGAATGTAACTGTAAATATTATCTTTGATAAATTACGCGGTATGTAACTGTAAATATTATCTTTGATAAATATCTGTTTTTAGCAACACAATAGCAGAGAGAGAATACAGATTTTTCATAATATTTTATTCGGAGTAACACTATACAACAGCCGATGTGTAATGTATATCAGTAGTGGTAAGCCTGCCACACATTCGAATCATTGGCATAATAGCATAATGCAACAGTATGTGATTTAAAAAGAAAGTAAAATACTTCAATTGCAAGTCATGATTTCATACTCTTTAAAGTAAGCAAATGACTCCATGCACTTATATATTATTTTCAATCTATGATGATATCAATCCATTACCAGCTATGACAATAATATTAGAAAACAACTAAATGCTGGTCGTTGCGTACCTTGACACGTCTCTTTCCTTTTCTCTTTGGTGTATCCACTGGAGTAGCTTCTTCCTGAGTGTCAATCGTTTCATTTAGACTGGTGTCCATTGACACTGATGCGGTGTCCATACTTTCTTCAGCTACAATCACTTCTGATGCTTTGTTAAGAAATGGTGAAGGTTCCTAAGCATTATAAAAAAATGATAAGTATTATTATTTAAAAGTAAATATTTACTTAATCTAATAGTGTATCTAATTTTTTATTTCTTGCTATTTAATATTCATCAATAAAACAATACGGACATTTAATTCTGCCAGTTTTATGTTTTTATGATAACAAGAAAACAGTCATTACATTATTACTGAGTATTAACATAACTTCCATTCTTATGTATATGACTAGACTCTTTAATTCTACCTAAACTCTTTCTTTCAATTTATACCACCTTAAAAACTGCTGCTAAACTTGATATAATAGTAATAATTCAACATCCATACAATCTAATTATGGTTCTAATGTCATAAAAATGTCATAATGTCAAAATTTTAAAAAATTTAAATAAAAAGAACATATAATGATATTTATTAAAGCACGATTTAACTACTGGTCAGAGAAAATGTTAATTGTATATCTACTAAATTAAACACTTTGACAACAGTTGCAGGCTAGCAGCAACTAAAAATTTATTAAAAGCATCAAAATCTAACAGATCTACAATATCAGTTTAATATTTAAACCACTGGGCTAGTTGCACCAACATAAAACTAAAAATTCTTTACAGAGTCAAAAATTAACATTTGCTAATTCTATTCATTAAAATGAAAATATGCGCACCTTTGTTGGAACAATAGATTTCTTGAAAAAGTAAATTTCATCATCACAAACATCAACTGACAGACTGATTCTCTAAAACAACAGTAATATAAAATTAGTATAAAATTAAATAACAAAAATGTCTCGCAAGCGTAATTAATGCTATTTTATTTAATTGATAAAAAATGCATTACTTTTTAAGATTTACGAAGCAAAGAAATTAGGGCAGTTCCTATATAAAATCATGTGTCTTCTAAAGAGAAAATAAATATATAATATATTAAAGCTTTTTTTAAGCTAGCTAGCAGTTAACGCAGAAAGCAGATATGAAGCTGTATCAAGCATTGTGATGTAATTAGAAAATATATACACTTTATATAACACATATAAATAAAATATTGCACAATATTTACAATATATACAATAAAAATAATGTATAAAGCTGCAAAAATAAAATATAACAAGAGAACACTTACAAGGGTGAATTCAACAATTCAATTATATAGCATCAATATTCAATCATCAATAAACAAAGTCAAACATGATATGTTATAAAATAACTGAGCTTACTCAAGTTGTGAATTAATGCATTCATTACAATACTTTTCTTTATGATTATCAAACATCCAAACATCACTTGAATAAATTTATATTCTCATACAGACATAAAATTCATTTGTCAGAAATTTCAATCAACTTAATTTCTACCTTAAATGGCTTGTTGAACTTCTTGATAATCTTCTCCGAGTCAATATACTTAGACTCGCACACGTACACATCATCTGGACTAATCTCAGTCACTCTGCACGTACAGAATTCCTTGTAAGAAAGAACGCTACACCTCCCGGACACACTCAGTAGCGGGATGGTGTCCTCACGACTGCTGCGGAACACTTCCTTGGAGTAGAACAGACGCGTGGGTGGATGTTCCACGTCAGTGGGCCAGCAAAAGTAAGGACCGTGGAAAAATGCATCACCGCTGAGATCACACGTTCAAGTAAAAGTAATAAGATTTCAGAAAAATATTCGTTTACTTCAAACAAATAGACAATATAAAATACATTCGTGTAAAGTACATGAACACGTTATTTTGAAGTATTACCAATATTATTGCTAGTGTGTCGAGTCAATGTAGTTTTAAATCTTTTATTTAAATATAACTTTAGAATACCTGTAGAGAAAATTCTACATTGAAATAGAACTAAAATATTTGTTAAAAGAAATCATTTTAAACAGATAGAGAAGCTATTGAAAGTGAAATAATATCCAATAAAGTACAACAACAGACCTGCTGGATGTCCACATCTTATCAATGCAAGCAATAATAGGCTTAGCATCAGAATCTGACTTCAAGTACACACAGTCTCCTTTATAAAGAATAACAATGTCAAAGTTACATCAATATTCACAATAAATACAATATCTGAAGCTATATTATAAAAAGATATAACTTTAATAAATTAGAACAATATGTTCAAAACTGTTCTCGAGACATTTTTGAGACAATGTTGTAATTAATACAATTACAACATTGCAATGTTGTAATTGTGACTATAATATGACTACAATAAAATACTAAGAATCAAAAGCATCTGAATTCAGCATATCTCACAATATATCGCAAAAAACATAATTCAATAACTAAATATTTAATATATTGCATGAAAGTTAAAATTATTAAAATTACGTTCACAGCTAATAACTGACAAAATTTAAGCCAGCTTAGTAAATAGACAACATAAGCACCGACCAAGTTTAAGCCAACCGGCTGATGACAAGAACTGCTCATAGTAAACACATCCCTCCTCAGCTCCCGGACAGTTTTCTAAGACAATCGTTTCACGCTGCTTGTCTAGAAACTCCACCGCATCATCCTCACCAAATCTCTCTCTGTCACCACCCACTGGCTTGTCAGCAAAAACAGACGCAACACGAACAGGAGTCATATGCTGCTCTCTCTCAAGCAGACGAATGTGATCATTCTTTGGCATCTGCCACACCTAGTAGTCAATTAGAAATAAATTATATATATTTTACTTATATATAAAATATATAAGTAAAATGAAGAATGTCAGATACAGTTTGCAGTAGGATACACGCTTTTATTTCAATTATAACATGGAAGCCTCAGAGCAATGAAGGTCGGCCTACACAAAGTCAAGTGAAGTTAGCAACATGATTAACTACAATTTAATTATTTTTTATTGACAAACTTTATTTCTTAAAAATCAATATATTGTAAATATAATCTAAAGCAGAATGTATCAGAAAAAAGCAAACAAAGACCAAAGAACTGAAAAGATCCGTAGGGCAATATCTATACGTATACAAACACAGTCAATTCAATATACTCATTCATTCAAATTATGTTTTTGTTATCATCTTCACTAAAAAAAATTGATCATATTTAAGCGTGTGACTCAAATCAAAATATAATATTTAAATCTCACAAGTTATCAGTTACAAGTTACAACTTTGTAACTGATGCAGAAATAATGATAATGAATATTACAATACCTTTATCTTTTTAAATGTTTTGTTTCTTCCAGAGTATCTTGACTCGCAAACATATATGTCGCCATCAGCTATACCCTGTGTTTAAATGTATAACTAGAATTTAGACAATAAAAAATAAATGTAACAGACAATTATACAATTTTTTTACTTAATTCTGTAGTAAAGACTTGTTGCTAAAAGTCACAAAACAACAAACAAAAAAGTTGATGACATGTTGTGAACTGGGTATGCTGAAAACAAGTGAATTAATTTTCATAGTGCACTAAATAATATTTTTTATGCCCAAAGCAGAAAGTACATATAAAGCTTTAACTGATTTTAATTAAAAAATGGGAACTATATTCTTTTCATGTATTAATAAGAAAACATATATTTATATAAATATAAACCTAGATCAAATTCAGCCGTTTATATATAAGTATAATAATTGCAGTTAATTTATTTATTAATTACATCTATGTTTCTATTATATTCATTATTTTAGTTAAATTATTTTCTAAGAAAAAAAAAACATGCTTCAAATTACCATATTCAACTTTTTGATTTTATTCATCCTAATATCTTCAACTTTTAAATTAATATAAATTTATAAATCTCAAAAACGCATCCAGAATTTCTAAATATCCTAATTTAAATTCTTTCACAAGAAGCGAGTCATAAATAAAGTACCTCTGGTTTCACTTTGAAGTATTCTTTAACGCACATAACGTAACATTTACCCAGAGCCTTACTGAAGGGTACACTGTCGTAGAAATCACTCTTAAAAACTTCCTATCAAACAAAAATAAATAAAAATTCATAAATCAGATTTAATTCATGAGCAGAAATAAATAATGAATAAAATCAAGAGCAATGCAATCCACAGTGAGACATTAAAAAAAGGTACAAATAATTATTAGATGAAAGAAAGCTACTGCATTAATTGACTAAATATTATTAAATATTACGTAGTCAAAATTCTGACTGTAAGTAAGAAATATTAATAATATACAATTTGATTTTTCAGTAAATTTTAAATAGTATTATATCATAGATACGTTGTTATTATATATTTAACTAGAGTGCTTAACTTAATTAGCTTAAAACTAATTTAACAATAGAAAAGCCCAAAAATGCTGTTCTGTAACTGATAATGAATGATTCAAATAATTTAATCATTCAATGATTCATCAGTATTCAATCATCATAAGATAAACTCAAATAAGATGTCAATGTGGCTGCACTGGATGCAAAAGCTAAATGATGGATTTGACGCAATAAAACAATACATAATAAAATATGACCATAGTATAAATATACAATTATTAAACTGGGCATAAAAATACAAAACAAATATTATCCAGCAATCATATTCCACTAAAACTGATTAGTAACCCCAAAGAAAATACAGAAGTCTACGAATTTAAATATCCGAACAATATTAAAACAGTTAAATCTCTTAGCAACCTTTTCAAGGAACTTTCTAGATTGTAGATGATACGTTTCATTAGGTCTAAGAAACCAGCATCCATGCAGCCACTGTTCCCCATCATCGTCTTGATGCAAACGTTCTATACAAACTATGTGAGGGGCCAAACCTTTCTCCCTACAGTGAAAAACAAAACCAACCTTCATTCTTTCACACAGAAAATTTATTATTACAAATAATCAATACATTTTAAAACAAACAGTATATATATAACAGCAATTACTGTATTTATATAACAGACCTATTGCTCATATAGAATATCTGTATATATTTAAAATTCTGGCAAATGAATATTTAAAACTAAATAAGTATTTAACTATAATAACAATAAGAATGAAGATAATAATGATATATTTCAAATGTACACGAACACAAAAGAAAGATACTGTACCTGGGTTCGATGTACACAAAGTCACCGATATGATAAACAATGCTTTTATATTCAAACTCATCAGTGTTAGACTTGGACTTCTCCTATACAGTCAAGCACAAGGCAGATCAAACGCAAATATTTTATTAATATATAATAATAAAAATCAATGCGTAGAAATAATACTAAAGATAATGGATTAATAATGAATAATAATAATAATCAAATCATTAATCATAAAAAATAAGCAATAAATAGTAATTAAATAATAAATTAACCAAAAAAATCGTAGCTTACTCAATAATTGGAAAAGAAATCATGCTTATTATAAAAAATCAAGATCCTCAAGAAAACTATGAATTATATCTGAGTAACAAATTTATGCTACTTTAACAAAAGCAAATTGTAAAAATCAATTAAAAAAGTCTTCCATAATTTAAAATTACAAAACAAACCAAAAAAAGTCAAACAATTAGCAATCAAAGTATAAAAAATAAAAATGTATACCAAACTTAAAAATTCTTAAAAAAAGTAATATTTATAATAATCATTAAATAAAGGATAAGTTAAATAGTCCAATACCACAGATATATGCAAAAAATACTTTGCTATTATTTTAAAAAAAAACTTTATAAAGTCCCAAAAGAAAGAACCTTGTTTTGTTCGTTCTGACTCAAATCATCGTCCAACTTTTCTGCTACCACCTCAGTAGCAATCGGTTTCTTCTCTTCATCTTCCATCTGATCCTTTGTGACTCGTTGTTTGCGCAGTGCATCCAGCGCGCGTGCAAGATGCACCTCAGTGTAACTGAGCGCTGGTGTCAGTAACACTTCTCCTTTCTTGCACAACTCATCTCTGCACTGCAGGAAGAAAGTCTGAAGCTCAACGGAATCTTCATACACCTATATAAAACAAATTAATTGTCAATTTGTAGTCGTAATTATTAAATCTTAACATGTAATAATTAATTTAATTTAAACTGGAGTTATTAAACTGTCAGCCATTTGTTAATCCATTTACATTTGTTAGGAATTATTAATTATTTTCCTATTTTATATTTTGTCAAAGCTTATTGGTCAAGTGGTATAGCACAAGACTCGCAATCATGGGTTCTAGAACCATTCGTCAAAGGACTGTTCGTCAAAAACTATTTTTATAACGGATGATTCTTATAATCCCTAACCCTAACCTTAACCCTAACTCTGACACTAATCTTAACCCTAACCTTAAACCTAAAAAATATCCCTGAAAACCAGTCCGTTGACAAATCGTCCTTTGACAAAACGTCCGTATACCGCAATCATGATCATGTCACACTTGATAAACTTTCATTCCAAAATTGAATATTATTACTCATTTGTATTGCAATGTAAATAAGTAACTATATAAGTAAATCTAGATATCCGACCTGTGAATCGATAGAACTGATTTCTCTAGCGTACTCAAACACTTCAAACATATCGTCTTGAAATCTATCAACTCGTTTGTATAAACCCTGAAAATAAGAACAAATATTTCAACATATTTTTATCATGATCATCTTTCCAATAATTAAAACTTCTATTTAAATTGTTTATATACTTTCAAAGAAGTATTCCATGAAAAAATGTAATAAATAAACCTTGCTTGAAATGAGAAAATATTTTTAAATTTGTTATCAACTTTGAGTTCATCCATATATTGCCACCTAGGAATATGAACTGATAATGTTGAAGAAATGTTTAAAACACTAAAGTAAAAACACAATTTTGAATAAATACATCTCAGTGTAGACTGCAGAGACCTAAAATTAACAGTACAATTTTTTTTGTGTTTTTAATTATAAAAAGTTACAAATTTAACAAAAGCTAAAAATTAAATCACAAATATGTTTCTATCAAATATAATTATAATTAAATACAATAAGATTAAGTCACATAACATTGCTTTAATTCAACTAAAATCTTCAAAAGTATAAGATTTACTTTGAATATAAAATGATTCAGTAAAAATTAACCTTGTCTAAATTTCGTTTCACTTGTTCAAATGAAGGAGCCCATCTAAATAATACAAAATAGTGATAATATAATTCAAACAGTGCACTGACCAAAATTCATATTTTTTTGACAAAATAACAAAACATTACAAAACTTAAACTTGTAAATATGCTTATAAATTCTATTTAGCAACATTAAAATACAAAAAAATTGACAAAATGCATTTACATTAAAACTGAGTAATAAACTACAATTAATTAGCTAAGTGTTCTGTATAAAGTGATTGATCATTAATGCATAACAACAATATACTTAATCATAAAATTCTATAAAGCTATTGTTACTTGACAGCGTTTCCAGATGATTCAATTTCTCCTTCTTTAGTTTGCGCTCGCTGGGGCAACTCAAGGAATGAATCAGTAAAACAACGACCCTCTTCATCCTGGTATTCAATACAGTCAATTTCAACATTGATATATTAAAAATAAAATGTGCAAGGTTAGATAAAATTATTTCAGCTAACCTTGCACATAAAGTTACGATTATAAACAATTCATTATTTATACTTTAAAAACAAGTTTTTAAGATCTCGTATATCAATAAATATTAGAACTAAAATATTAAAAACTTCACAAGAAGTTAAATAAATTAATCTTTTTTCATTATGAAATAACCAACAGAAAACTGACATTACACGTCAATAAACTAAACAAGAAAAATAATTGTAGCATACGGCATGGTTGTAAGTTGCGATGAAAAGATTGAGCATAAGACTCTGCACTAAACTCTGCACATCTGGTACATCATTTCCATCATCATCAACACAAAGCTCAGCTTTCTTCTCCAAACAAATGCGTTGCAGTGTAAGAGCATCCTAAATAAAACAGCTTTATTGTCATAATCACAGTTTATTAATGATGTCATAGAGTTATCTGTCCATTCAGGTGCCTTTCTAAAAGGGCAGCAAGTCTGAGAAATATAAAGACAACTTGAACCACAACCAGAGAATACTGTAAATGACAAGAACTTGAATTTAAAACCTTTAGTTGAAAGTCTGGAGAAAAAGTGAAGATGATAGATAAATATTCCTTTATATGAATGCTTACCACATATATTTTATAACAACTAAAGAAAATCATGTATAAACGAAAAACAAGCCAGTTCAGCACGTGTAATTGTGATCCCATCAGAGATGCAAAATATGATACCAATATAGAATAAATGACACATTTCACAACAAATACAATGTAGTATTTTCACTGGCACTGATATATATTGACCTACAAATCAGATCAACTCAGCTAAACCTAATAAATATCAAAATAGAGCAATAACATTTATGATTCATTTGAAAGTTTTATTGAAAAAACAATCGACTGACAATAGAAATTATGAAGCAGACACAAAAAAAATTGTCGAGACCATCATGTTGCTTTTAGATGGCCCATCATCGGCATGATATTTCAATATAAACACAAAGCAATATAGTATAAAATAACTAATTGTAAGATTTATATTATTATTATATTAGATTAATCAGAAGTTAATTGACAATAAATCTAAATACAAATTGTTTTAAATATTTAACCGATCATACCTTATAAATGAGAGATTCAGGTTCATTGTACTTGCAGGCATTATCAAACATAAGGACAATATCAGAGATCATATCTTCTACAGTCTGATATTGATTAGAAGTCATTCTCTGTAACACTTTCTGCATGTCCATAGGCTTCTTTATTATCTCATAATAGTCAGGATATTCCTAGTAAGCAAGAAATGAAGTTTATGTAACTAGTTAACATTGCTATTTTGCTATGTATATTTTACGAATGACAGCATAAAATATACATATCAAAACAGCAATGTTTACTAATACATTAAATGAGTGAAACTGAAAGAATTGTAAAGTGAATTACTAATAAAATTGAGAAGGAATACACCGCAATAAAGTAACTAATGATTTAAAGAAAGTAATTATTATTTTTAACTTTAAAACTTAGAAAACAATACATGCTAACTTGATTTTAGTAAATGAATCTCACAAATTCGATAACACTCGAGCAATTTGTTTCAATTACAGAACACGCCGCAAATATCTGCATTCATTTTTCTTACATTACTTATTTTAACAATTAGTAAATCTAAAAGAAATCGCTTCGTACAGTTTTTGGAGGCAGTTTCATGAATGGAGCAGAGAGGACACGTCCGCGTGAATCAGTGTAATCTTTAATTGTGTTGTACAACTCTTGCAGCTTCATAGACAATGATGATGTGGAAAATGATTTCATTTTCAATCTGTAAGTCAATTGTATATACATCTATACAATAAAAGCTATAAATCTAATGAGGAGTGATAGAAAGGACAAGAATACTGTAAATGAAAAGTACATTTTTAATTGTTAAAACAACACGAGCATATTATTAAGGAGAGTTAGATCATGGAAAGTTATTCTTAAACTATTACTCTCTCATCTGCCTAATTACAATAAAAAATTTATAATAATATTTATAATAATATTTTAATAATAGTTATAATAATAGTTATAATAATATTTTCATCTGAAATAGAAAAGACAATCCTTTAAATACTGCAATAATAATGATTTCAGCTAGTTAGTTCATTTATTCAGCTGCTATGTTAAAGTCACCAGTAATTCAGATGCAATCATTTTTTACTTAAATGAAACAGAACAATAAATGCTAGCCTATATAGATCACAGGATAAAAATAAAAACTTAGCTATACTAAGGAAAAACAGCAAAAACAAATAAATTTTATTATAAATATATCTGCTGATAATAATACATTATTCTGTACTTATTACAGTAGAATTTTTACTTCTTTGATATCAAGATAGCCAACAATTTTTAATAGATCATAAACAAAATACAGAAGAATACCTAATCATAATTATTATAAACTCAATTTCTATTCAACTTGATACATCAAAAAAATATAATTAATACAAATAAAACTTCGAAAAAGTATTAGATATTAAATAAACGTATAAATCAAATATACACACAGTATATAACTATACTACAAAAAACATTGAACATTGAACACTAGAACAAAAAGCAATTGAGCCACATGTCAAGAGAACATAACAATCAATATTACAAATAAAATAAACAAATAGATCTAAATCATATGTAATATAAAACAAAAATTAAATAAAAAGAGTTTGACAACAGTCTGTCAATGTATTGCTTTGTCTATAGAAAATTTGGTAACATTGAGCTCACCTGGATTTAGCAACAATATACCTGTCAAATACAACCTAAGATAAACTTACAATAAATTTATTCATTGAAAAAGCAGTGCAGTAATTCTTTACAGAACTGTTTCGAGAAATAGATATTAAAAAATATAAGCGCAGTTAAAGTAAGAACTGATATTCATTCAGTTAAAAACTGTAGAAAAATTCTACGAAAAATGAATTTTAAAAAACAACTAACAGTTATAAAATTTAGCTAAACTAGGACACAACAAATCTAATATTAAAGTAAACAAAAACTAAACTGCACTCTGTACGAGGGTGTACATTTAATTTTCTAGCAAATCTTAACACCATCAACACCATCTCTTATAGGTTTTGTAATTTCTCTAATACAATATAATTCCGAAACAATTCCATTCACTTATTTTACTTACTGATGCCAGATTCTAAAAAGTCTGCTTAACTGATAAGTAATCACAACTATTTTATTATTTCTATTGAAAGAAATAATAGTATGGTATGATTTAATCAAATATTAGAAATCAATTAAATTTGGCGGTGTAACGGGGAAATGTAGCTGGCAGTGCTGGGAACTTTTGAGACAACTTCCCACGACACTTTCAAATTTTTAATATTTTATCGTTTGTCAACTGAATTTTTGTTTGCCATACTTGATCAAACTATCAGCTTTCTATATATAAAATTTTATATTGCTTTTATTATATCAAATTGCACTGGTATATTATGATTGTAATTAGATTACATATGTGTTATCAAATGTTATAGAAGAGTCCAAGTTTACTGATCAAACTGCAGTCAAACTATTTTCAGACTGCAACTAAATTCAGTCTAGATCTAAATTTAATTAACTATAAATAATTAATTTAATAATGTTGTGAAATTTTATATCAATCGTCACAATAACTATTTAAGCACACCATTTTTTAATATTACAAAATTTATTTAAAATAGCTGCTCTTTAAAACATCTTCAATAGGAGTCACAGCTAGGAATTGAATAGTAAACCAATATTTACATATATATCTAAAAATACAAATGTATAATAAATATATCTAAAAATGTATAAAAATGCAAAAAATTTGCCAAATTGTCAACACGGTATATATAGACGATATTTAATTTAAAGGTATTAAAATGAGATGGACCTGCGAGGTTTGCAGAGCAGAGGCTGATCATCTACAGGAGGAAGAGAACGCACTCTATTGACGAGTATCCGCTCTAACTTATCAGCATCCTTATACACTAGAGAATGCTCCTCATTGTAATGACGCGCATTCATAAACATCAACTCAAAGTCTGATATGAGTGCTTGCTGACTTGTATACTAAATTATATACAAAAAAAGTTTAAAATAAGAAATAAAATATCGATGTAGCTAATCACTTTGTTAATGAATAAATGTTCAAATTGTCGGCAAAATAGATTGAAATAAACAATAAATTTGTTGCATAAATATTATATATAAACTACTCCAGTCATTATTTGCAAATATGAATTATTTAATTTAAAGCAAAATACCTGTTATGCAAATAGAATGAAAATATAAAGGAACTTGAAGATTTGCCTTTAAACTGATTTAAGTATTATACCAAAAACTAAACAAGCATCAAAATAATGATTTCTTTACATATTATATGCATTAATTACTTGGAAACATTTTCAAATTACTTCTTTAACTTTTAAAATCATATATTAAAATCACGCATACGCATCTTACTGAAATCATCAAATCCTATGTTTATTCATATTTTCATCATTCTTTTCCTCAAAACAAACTTTCACTGCACTAAAGTCTCTTTCATACTCATCTTGAAACTAATTTTTTCCAAAAGTTTTCAAATTTTGTTCGTTTTCTTATTTCCCTGATAGTTTCCTCTCTCAGTTCAATATTCTCCTCACTGCTAAGGCGAATCATGCGTGATATTTCATGGTGATCAAGAAAATCTATGACATTGTTCTACAATGTGAAAAAAAATTAAACTTTCTGATTACACCAAGATAAAGATTTCAAATGAAAACCTTGTCAGTCTTGATCTTATTCTCAATGATGATCATATCAATGGGCTCTGAGATAACCTTGTAGTAGTCCGGATAATCTTTCTTTGACGGCAAAACTCTAAAAATCTCTGCCAACTTTCTACCGTCAAACTATTATAAAAAAAATATTTATCAATAAATTGATCAAACTGTTAAAAGTATAAAAGTCGACAAATTGATTTAAATTTATGAAGGTAATTTGACTGAGTGATTCATGTCCGAAACTCAAAACAGACAAGTTCCAAATTCATAACAAGATGTGGTTTATTGTTTACTAAATTTCTGCACCCTTATTAAGTTGCTCAATAAACATAGAGTCCATAATCTAGACATCTAACAGAATCTCTTTACTCACAAGTAAGCCACTGTCTACATTATAAAACTTTTATTATTATTATCATTATTACTACAATTAATCAAGTTAAAACATTGTTCAAAAATACTTAATTCACTTTATATTATACTCAATGAATGATGTAATCAATTTAAACACTACCACCAGATGCAACGATCATCTTCCTGACCTGATATTCCATGATGGTCTTAAATAACGACATGAGACGTCGCTTCAGGACTTCCTCAGGACCCGCGGTACCAAGACGAGGACGTTTCTTTTTAACCGCGTCGTCACCCGAGTCAGACGCAACATGACATTTGGAGCTACGACTTTCTGGTGACGACTGCTCTATGGCTGCTGTAACCACATCCTGAGTTAAAATAAGATCTTTAGTAAAATTCAAATTCACTGGACATAAACCTACCACTTGTATTATATTAAAATGTGTGTTTATTTGATTTACAATATTTGATTTACAAATTGATTGATAAATAGCAGTTTATTTGATGATTTTTTTTTCTTCATCTTTAAACGTTAATAGCTATTCCACTATAAAGCACTTATTGATTATAATACATTTATTTAATGTTAGACATATTTATAATATTAAAGTTTAATATTATTGATGAAATCAAATATTCACAATGATGGCAATTGTTGAATACTTATCACATTTAATAGAATTGTGGATTGTTAACTTAGTGAAGAATCTTATAGCTTGAGGCTAACTTAGAATTATAGATTACTCCCTCAGCGTTTATGATCCAGAAAAATGAAATTAATTGGAAGATATATAGTTCGTTGTAATATAAATAAAAAGGCATTTGAATTTATCAATGACTTTTAATACATGATAAAATAAAGCATACTATTTTTTCTGAGTTGAGATGACATCATTAATTAGAATTATCTCACACTAAATGATAATTTTTCCAATTATTACTAGTTAAATTGAATAATCACAGATTTCAAATGCCATAAGCTAGAGTCGCTCACTGTTCGCATTTTGTGAAAATTGCGACTTTTCTTGCCAAATTAACGTGACTATTAGTTGACTAAAATATTATGTAAATTCTATATTACCATAAAAAATTAAAATTCTTCTTGTAGGTTCATGTATCAACAATATATGTTTAAGTTTTTATATCCTAGCATTCAGCAGTAATCCATCAAAATGATCCAAACTAATTGCCTTAGACTATCAATCAATAAGATTGGGATTAAGACTAAAGTTAGGATAAAGTTTAGAACTGGTTAGGGTTAGGTTATGAAACGAACTATTAGGGTTAATTTTGCGAGTTAATGTATTCGAGGAAGATTGATCAAGATATCTCATTTTGCAGATTTATATAGTTCGAAATCCTATGTATGGAAAGAATATATACAGATACAATACAATACAATTAGTACTTTTGCTTTTTGCAATTCTTGTTTCTTCATTTTCATAACCTGTTGAAGCTTCACTGCATCCTACAAAACACAAGCAAGATTAACAAATAAACAAACGATGATTATTTAATGTGTAATGCCATATTCAAATCATCAGATCATCAGAGCTTGAATATATTCAAGTTCATCCAATTTATGATCTCACATAGGATAAATACAACAGACACAATCAGCTTAAATAATATTTAAACTAAACAAAGACATACAAAAAAAGAGAATTCAGTTAGAGCTGAATTGAGAGAAATAAACAGAAGTTACAACTCATCAGCAAACGATATATTATATCTAAATAATAATTCTAGCATAATAATAGCCTCGTAACATTGAATAAGTCTGGTTCTAGCCTTGTGTAACTTATATTTTATTGTTATTGATACTAACATGAAATAGCATAATTTAGCTATGTCTTTGACATCAATCTTTATAGTTGTTTGCTGAATTGTTGCTTTCTGTCACATCAGACTAAAAATGCTATTTAGTGACACCATGCGAAATGGCTATTTGAAGTGAACAGAGGATTCTTAGCAGGATAGAGATATAAATATTACCTTATAGATTTTACTGTCTTCCACATTATACTGTTTGGCATTTTCAAACACTAAATTGAAGTCACTAGCTATATCTTCCAAATCATCATAACGACCATGCTGAACAAATGAAACGTTATTATGTTTTTAATAATTGTAGATTACTCAAAATTTTTCAATTGTCTGCTAAGAGATATATATATTTTCTTGTTCTTAACATCACAACAGCACAAAAAAGATATTACTTGATAGACTATGATTCAATTATATAGCACTGATATTTAGCTATAGCCAGACAAAAACATTGATGTTTAGAAGAGGAGAAAATCTGACATCTAACTACCACATTTTAATTGTATTATACTAATAATATTGAGCTTAATTAAATTGACATTTGAAAGTTTATCGTAGAAACTTCATAACTTTTAAAAGCATTGAAAAATCAAAGTAAAATTTAATTGTTGGAAGTCAA
Organism: Oconnorella tubifera; assembly: GCA_034700105.1. Taxonomy (NCBI): domain Eukaryota; kingdom Metazoa; phylum Annelida; class Clitellata; order Enchytraeida; family Enchytraeidae; genus Oconnorella; species Oconnorella tubifera. The sequence goes on along the minus strand of JAQIXG010002531.1, from coordinate 1,620 downwards.
ATTTTCTCCTCTAGAAACTAACAAAAATTGCAGAAAAAATACTATAGTTGGCTTAGTTATTGCATATTCGCTTGGGGGTTATATTGTTCACCCTGTATATCGCTAGAACTGATAGTTGATTAAAATTATTGCCTGGGCAATAAAATTATTCAATTTTCAAAAATTGAATTAGAAATTTATTTCTAAGTAAGCAGATATTTTAAAATGACTAATATAGTAAATGACTTGAATAATTACCTAATTATTTTAGTAATGACTAGTTATAAGAAACTCAGCTAATTGTTAGAAAATGATATCAAACCAGAATGTAAAAATGCATATTTCAGAAATACAACCATCAAAGAAATGTCATGAATCTGTGGATTATTAGAAAAATTAAAACATAAATAAATGACAAATACTACACAGCAAATCTTATTGTATTATCGTACAAAATCAAGTCTTTATATAAAAATCTTATTCAAAATGACTACCTTCAAATTTGAATGAATTTTCATCAGTGAAATGGGCTTCTTGATCTCAGTGTAATAATCAGGATACATCCTGTACAATTTATTTAAAAATAACAGAATAGACAACACAAGTATATTATCGGTGCCAGAATTTTATAATGCGTAAAAAAATAATAATAGTAAATAAAACTGTAGACAGCTTTGATCAACCTTAGTCAAAGCTCATTGATAAAGTGGATAGAGTGCTAGAGTCAGAACTGATAATTCCACATTTCAATTCCAGTGTATAGCGATATTCGTTACCTGGCTGCACTCTTTAGTAAGAAGCTTGAAGAGGCAAATAAGACTAAAACCTTCCCTCTCAAACCATAATCCAGATGTTAAACTTTAATTTCTTTAATTTATCCAGTAAGAAATGCTTAATTTTTAGCGCCAAAACATTTGAGTATTGTCATAAGTACTAATTTCGATGCACACGGTAATATTTCATGACATTATGTTAATTCCGTTACAATATGACAGTATTTCTAAATAACAACAATCAGAAAATTGATCAATTAAAATTAAAATAAACAACATTAATCGTTATCATTAACAATTAATAACGATTAAAAAATTGATTTCCAAATGACAAATTTTCACCATCAGTTATAATGATGCAAAAGCCGATACAGTGCAATATATTTGCTTCAATAGGCCATAATGTATTAAGGCGATACAATGAATATTTGCCAATGAATATGAAATAAATGAAAATACATTATTAATATTATTATCAGCAATAAAGAGTCTAATGATAACAAACCGTTTGTTTGGCAGCTTTAAGAAAGGCTCACACATGAGTTGACCGAGCGATGTTTTATAATTTCTTACGCAGTTGTACAAAGTCCATAGTTCACCGCTGTCATCTTCAAGTCCAGAACATTCCATCTCACTATCATGCTCAATACTCTCATTACCAGTCATACTAAGCAACAAGTAACTCAGTAAAATAGTAACATAATTGCTTATTCAAATAAGCAATTTACCATTATAAAGTTGATAAATTGTAATGTTAGTAACATAATTGCTTATTCAAATAAGCAATTTATCATTATAAAGTTGATAAATTGTAATGTTAGTAACATAATTGCTTATTCAAATAAGCAATTTATCATTATAAAGTTGA
>JAQIXG010002530.1:0-17481 GCA_034700105.1 Oconnorella tubifera | reverse complement strand
CCATTTGTGTTATAAACTAAAGAATATAATAATTAAGAAGATCAATCAAGAATTTTTGTAGTTGTAAATCGACATTGCTGTCTAATCAGAACATATTTAACACGTCCATGGTTGGATTTATATCAAAGAGAATTATTATTATCATGGAACACATTTCGAGCAAGTTGATACTGAAATTGCGATTTTATTTTGAGGAAATTCTCCGAGTCCTTGTTAGTGAGACGTAATGTAATCACTGCAGCAGCAATTGATTGAATAAAACTAATCGCAAATAGAAATAGAACGACAACCTTACGATTTTCTGCAACTGACCTGTTCATAAATATGCTTTTACTGTATGTATGCAATTGAGTGTATATATTATTATGAGAGTCCATTTAATTCGTTATATTTATAAATAAAACTTTGATTTTAGTTTAAAAATTTTTTTGCAACGACTTTAAAAAATGAAATTAAAAAATTGATGTTATTGAATATATGTTCGATGATTTGGGTAATACAGTTAAGCAAAAATTTAGTTTTGGAACTTTTTAAATTTAATGTATAATGCACTTAAATATTATTAATTGGTGACTTAAGATAACTTGCGGTTTCTAATATATATAGCTTATGCTGTTTATTTCATGCTTTAAAATTGCATAAGCCTACTCAGAGTTAACAGTTTAATTAATAACATGCATTTTTTTAAATATAGAATATTTAAAATAGTTTATTATCGTTTACAAGAAACTTTACTCTGTCATTGACACCGATCATTCAAAAATGTACATGTCAGTATTTTCTTGTTAACTAATTATATTCGAATAAATTCAACTTTGGCGAGATGGTATTACCCTGTCAAATACCATCATTCGGTCACCCCAAGCCACCTCTCATTTTTCATTAAATTGACACATCTAGGATCCTCCACTTTCTCTATTCGAGTCAAAACTCTCTCATTCCAACCTCTAACACTGCAAGTTGCAATAGAAGAGCTCAATTAATAAGCCGATATCGACTGTCTTAAAAGGCCATTACAGTATTCAATCGAGTATCACCAGTGCAGAGGTCAGCACGGGTCAGGGAGCGGGTCAATTTGGTCCATCTGTGGTCGCGCGGACGCTGGTCAGCAATATGCTGACAATGGACATTGAAGCGATAGCGTGCCGCTGGTCATTGAATAAAATAAGCGAAAACAAGAAGAGAAATACAGTAGCGCCAATTAAAATCATAGTACAATACTTAGTAGAAGCAATTAAAGTCATAGAACCAGTAATGAACTATTTTATATATAGAATTAATTAGCCGTGTAATGATTCGTACTTTCTTTTAATCAGAAACGGTTATTATAAACAGTAAAAGAAATATTTAGTGTGTACCGGAAAAGTAAAAAAAACAAGGTTGATTTTAAACTATAATATGAAACAATCAAAATTAATAATGTACACTTTAAACTATTTCTACTGACTAATTGCAATAAAATTTACGAAAATATCAATCCAAGGTAATACTGTTTTTTATATTATAATGTAATCTGTTTTTGTATGAAATTCTGTGTTTAGTGTTCACTATGTAAACACATTATACAAATTTAAAGCTAGATAACAAAATCACTGCGTTTTCAATAATTTCAACCTTCATGTAAACAGTATTATTTTAAAATAAACTGTCATCGATATTTATTTTTCCAGAAAGCATTAATCAAGCAGGAGAAAAAGGAGAAAAGACTATTTGTCTATACCTGCAGAATGTGAGTTCCTTGATACGATTCAAATACATCGTGAACTAAAGCAGGATCTGTTGCAGCTCTGTGAGATCCAGTAATAAGCAAACCTGAAGTTCGTAATATAACATTTACATCAATTTATTACAGTATCATTTAGTTATTTCATATTCCTGTTTGCATTCGATGTAACTTACGTTTATAAATGTCATTTTTTACTAGAATAAGAAATTGTCCATATTCAATTATTAGTGCTTTAGTATTTTTAAAGACATATTCAAATGATAACTCATTAGAGCATAAATCATATGAGAAAAGTGAAACATAAACAGATAAATCAATCTCAAACCGAAACTTCAGTTTGTAGAAAATATTTGTAGAAATGAATTAAGTTACAAAGCTCTTTATGGAAATTAAATGCGATCAATACCGACAGGTCTACGGTATCATTAGGTCAAAAATCTCGGAACCAAGTTAATAAGAAAAATGAATCTAGTCATCGGGTGATTGTTTTCTTTTCATCCTGTAAATAACTCTCTTTCCTCTCTCTAATTCTCTCAATCCATCAGACGGACGCTAATCATATTTGGAAGAAGGTCGTTTTTTCTTCGTTCTTTCACCAGGCGGCGCTTGTCAAAATAAATCAACAATTCTGCCGCTCAATGAAAGAGATCAGAGACTATAGTAAATGAAGAGCAAATGAGATAATGAGATTGTCACTATAAAGTTTCTCTGTATCTCGTTCGATATCTCTCTCATTCTCTCTCTCGCTCTGTCTCTCTCTCTCTTTCTTTCATTTTCTTTCTTTCTGTCTTTCATTTTCTTTCTTTCTTTCATTCTTTCATACTTTCTTTCTTTCTTTCTTTGCTAATTTCCTTCTTACTTTTTCTTTTCGTATGCGCCTATCTCTTTTACGCCGTGTCTCTCCGTCCCGATCTCTTTACTTTCTTTCAATAACTTCTTCTTCATCAATTTTTTGTTCTCTCTCTCATTTCACATTTATTTACACTGCACGTTTGTTTTATTCGAATAAAAAGCGTAATTTCTTCAATTTTAAGCTTGTTTGACAACTTTGCTATAGTCATAACTCGTTGGTACAAATGTTATTTCACTTATATTAAATTCCGATAACTAAGAAATCAAGTCCCCTGGGATTCTCACTCTCTCGGAAAACCTCAGATCTGATAACTATTTACTAGTTCTATAACCGTTGAAAAGTATAAATACAGCGTTATGTTTATATTTTAACTGCTGATATAATCAGTCAATTGTAACCTATTTTCCTCCACTTCTTTAACAAATAAAATCAATTTATTACTGCGCTGCAAGCCTCTACTGTTCTAAGCACTACTATAGATAGCAATGTCATCCCAAGTACTGCAGTGTCCACGCGATAGAGCCGAGAGTTAGATGCTGGGACTGATAACAATTAGACGCGGAAGTCCAGTCGTCTCAACGTTCAACGGTCGAATCAGATCAAGCGGCGAAAATAATAATCAAGCCGAAGTTAAATTAGTAAGAAAATGACTACAAAGTTACGATTGTCAATATATAAATCGACTAGATCAACTATTAGTATGGAAATTTGATATAGATAAGTTACTGATAAGTATAGATAAGTTACAGAAATATTTTGATTTATTAAAATGCCAAGCCTAATAATACAACAGGAACTTCTGGTATCCCTTATTAAAATGATCTATCATCTTGTTGCTCCATGGATTGACTGCGTGACTGCGGGCTGATTTCACTTTGAGATTACAATTTGACTTTTTAATTCTCCTTTGATTGACTTAGTAATAAATCGATTTCTTGTCTGACTGATTGCTAACTTTAAATATAAATGCCAAGTATTTATAGTATAAGGGAGTTAAAATCACCAACGGAATACTAAAAATAAATAGCTGAGTTCGCATCAAGTGGGCAATTAGATATTGAGTGACTTCTCGACTACACGGTCAATTGATCGCTTCTTTAACTGATCAATGTCACTTACATTCTCCATAATATTACAGTCTTCATAATATTATCTTAGTCTACTTCTGAAGTCCTTAGATTTGATAACATTTTAAATTAAATTTATTACAAGCTTCATCTAAATTTAAAATTCTAAGAATCTACTAATTGATAATTTCAATTATTTAATGATATATACCTTATTATGGTGTTTGTTTCAATTGTGTCAAATATAAATGTTATATCTAACTTAGATGTGTTTGTTAAGATGGTACATGGCATTAAAAATATATTAGACTATACCTTTGCTACTACTTCTGTTACACGATGACTGACTCGCCAATCCCTGCCAGGGGGGGTTGCCACCCAGAGAAAACTCTCTAAGCTTCAAATAGCTGATGGCAAGACGGACAATGGATGCCTTGTCCAACTGACTGGCAATGGCGGCAGGAAGTGGCAGGAGTTTGGCAAGTTCGTAGAATTCAAAGTTCTCCTTCCCTCGACGAGATCTCGCTGCATCTCGTGACTTTTCTTTACGTTGTTCCACCAATCTACAAAACATTAAAATTCAGTAGATCTATTAAAGAACGAGAGCAAAGTGAATATGAAGATAAAGTTAATGTTAAATTTAATTACAATTCAAGTAATAATAAAAATACGCTCAATTAAAGGCTTTGTCATGGGACACACTCTGAGCATTTGCACTTTAAAACCCCTTTTACTCCTTATAGAAGATTACTGTGTCTCAAATGAGCACGGCTAAATTGCAAAGAGGCGAACACTTTGCAACACAATATTAAATATAATCATTTAAAATCAGTAAATATAAAAAGTTATGTTGAGAAAAGTTAATTTATACCGGACTGAAAATATTTAACCAAATATGACGCGTTTCTGGATAATTTAATAAATATGCTAATAGTTTGTCCCGCATTTTGAACTCGGGATATCTAATGTTACCTGTTGTTCTGCCCGACCCCCCCCTCCCTCTCTCTCTTTCCCTCACTCTCTCTCTCTCTCTCTCTCTTTGTTTCTCTCTCTTTTCTCCGAAGCTTATAAGGTACATAAAATCAACAAGCGGCTTCGACAATAGACAAGCCGCAGCATCCCATTAGCAAATTGACTGCATGGTATAAAGGTGTCAAAACTCAGCAGCACACCTCACTAACCACACCCGGTGTCCGTCGTGCTACTTGCGACACCAAGGAGGTGCTAATTTCTTACGCCATCCACTCTGTTCTAATATAACCTCATGGTCAAAGCTTGCTGCAGAGCTGACAGAAGCTCGAAGTGGAAGATTTCATTATAAATCTAGAACTAACTTTACTGGATGAAATCATTAGTTCTTAATAAAATAATCGAGATTTAAAAACAAAAAAGTTAAAAAGTTATCAGGAGTTTGTAAAAAAAACTTTGAAAAAATGTAACGATTGGGCGATTAGGAGTGAAAGGGAAAATTTGCTATTATTAATATTAGTTCTAAACAGCAAAAATGGAAGGATTTCTTCAGAAATACTGGCACTACTTAGAAAGTATCTAATAGCATGATATCACACTTGCAGTGTTACAGCGGACACGGCCGAAAGAAGACAGTGGCACAAAAGAAGATCTAGCATCTGCCAATAACTTGAAATGCTATTATAATAGAACCTAATTAGTAACATAACACTTGAATAGTATACTATAGAGATAACCTGAGAAGAAATTGATGAAAATTTTAGAATGGACAATTCTTCAGTAAATGCTCCAACAAATTACTCAGTTTATAATATTATAAAATATTATTAACTAATATAAAAAATATTATGACTCACCCTTCAAAGTTACATCCTATTGGGGTAAAACAGTTTGAGTCCAATGAGCTCCTTAGTTTAAGATTTGGATAATCGACAGCGTGCGAGCACATGGACAGTTGAGCAAGACTGGAGTCAACGTGAATGTTGTCAGCGTAGCAAGACACGAGATGGGAAGTGTCTGCCGTACGATCTATATTATTATTATTAGATGACCACATCTGATGGAGAAATAGTAAATAATTAAAATAGTAATTTAATTAAAATAAAATTTACAGCTAAGAATGTACCGGCAAGCTAAACATTTGGAAAAAATAAATAAAAGACATAAAATTTAAGGTAAAACATTAATAGATCGTTATTCTGAAAGCCGAAATATTTTAGATACGATATAAAATTAAAGTTTTTATGATACATGGATCAGATGCGCACACAAGAGGAAGCTACTAATAATTACATTTGGAGAGATCACTTCTTTGGTTGATTCTCTGATAATATTATAAAAAGATTAAAGCACAGCTGTCCTAAATGCTGTCCTAAATTTCATTGAGGACAGCATTCTCAGCATCAATACACAAAGTTATATCCTTTAGTTCGAGATAGAAAAATAAATTTAATAGAAGACTCTAAAAATTAGTTGAACTAAAGATCAATCTTTACTGAAACTACAAATTGAGTCAAAGATTACCATGAATTAATCTTTAATAAGATTGTAAACGAATGCCTCAATATAAGTTATATAATAATAATTCTAATTAGGGCCTAATTTAAAGCTGGATATAAATAAGTAGTGCAATTAATTCTAATAATAACTTACATAATAAAATTAGTATTAACTATAATTGCGAAATTAAATTTATTTTCTAAAATCATCTATTCTGAAATATCCAATTTATATCCAGTAAGTTTATGGCCTATTTCATCTTATCGGCAACTTAAAAAAAATCGTTGTAAAAACACAATTATCGTTTTTACTCTTACGATGCTATCTAACGAATACGAAAACTGTCATCGAGCGAAATAATGATCACACGAAAATATCAGAGACTAATATCAGAACCTTACTACAATCACTAATTGCTCAACAAAAACAATCAAACCTCCAACAGTTCAACGATGTCTCAGCACCGCAATAAATTTTCATCTATTCTCTAAAACTCCACGAAATGAACAATCTATTCATCCCGCCAAATATGAACGACTTCCGGTAACAAAACGATCGCTGCATATTGCGAGTCGGTGGGCGGAGCTAGGAGTCGCGTATCGTTTTGATTGGACGACGCTAGGTGTGTGGTGAATGAGCGAGAGCTATTGTATTTAGTAAAACTATTCAGATAAAAAAAAGTAATTATTGTGGTCCCTGCGGAGTGAGTGGCTACTCGGCGTGTAATCAAAGTGTTTATAAGTATTGATAATTGCTTCAAATGATCAGCTCTGTAAATACTTTTAAAGCAAATTAAGAATATATAAATTATTGAATTATAAAAATAAAATAGCATAAAGAAATTATTGAACACTGTTATGCAGATCTTTTGTGATATTTATTAAGTCTTAGTGTAAATTACAAAAATTATACATATCATTTCTATAATGTTATGACTGAAATTTTTATAAACTTCCGTAGAAAAATTTAATTTACGCAGCAATTTGTCATTCATTGCTATTTTTACATTTGATAAAGTGTACAAATTTTTTATATAATATAAACTCTATACGTGAAAGTGGCATAGATTATTTACTGAAAAACGTGATTAAATATTTTGATTTTTTTAATTGTAAAGAAAATTAGAAAAGCTCACCTAATCAGAATAAAATACATTACAGTACCCTTCAATTTAAATGCCGTTTGTTATTTGTAAAGAAAAATATAAATTCTTTTATATATTTTTTAGAAAATTCAACAAATTTTTAAACAAATATAGGCCAGGCCCTACAAGTGACAAAAAATGTGTAAATAAAAACAATAATCAATAAACTACATAAATAGTCTACAAATATATATTAACAGTAAATTCAATTATACTCATAATTTAAGAACGTGAATTTGTCATTCCTTTAAGTAAACGTTGTATGTATTTTACTAACAGTAATTAACTATTGCGTGTATAGCATAATAAGCCACTTTCACCGTTAAAGTAATGATTAATTTAAGCAATGTGTCTTAATCATAGCCGAGGTATTTAGCTTGTCATTTTCTACGGTTCATCGTCGTCATCATCATCATCAATATCAGTAAAAGCATCAGAGTGATCTTTATAGGCCCTACAATCACTACAATTGATTTATCAGTCCTTACAATCACTACAAATTGAAAATACACAGTAATCCTATGTATTTAGTCTTATAGTCCACAACACGCCTATAACATAACGAAGCGAAAATAACTCCATATAAGTAAGCTATTTAGAGAGTAATCTTATTGGGGTAAATCGTTAGTAAATCCAACGGCGAAAAGAGTTTTTACATTCAGAGGAGGCAGGATGGGAACCCTATCGAAAAAAAATCTTAAGGATCAAGTTTTCTGTTGTTTCTGATTTTTCTTACTTTTAAATGTAAGGATAGCCACTTGAGGATAACATAGGCCTAATCTAAGCATTTTTACTGCAGACAGAATCTTACTGCAGACTAAAGCAACCAACGCTAACAAAGACTTAGAAACAGAAAGAGAAAATCTATCTTTTCCTTTCATTCTTTACTCCATTGAGTACAGAATTGTGATGACATATTATGAAGTTTGCCAATTTTTAAATTTAAATATATTTATACGCAGGATCAACCTAATTCTAGCCACTGTTCTCTATCCATGGTAGCCATACTCTTTTCCATAAAATTTAAACATAGTGATGATCACTCTTCCCTGACAGCTTTTATCTGAATCCTCAAATGTTTAATAACAACCAAAGAGATGAGTCGCTAAACCATTCTAATGACCAATAACGCAAACAAATCAAATTTTCTTCTTGTTCACGCCCCTCCCCATTTCCTCGTCCAATTTATTCACTTACTCTCCTTGACTAACCTTAGTTAGGACGCAAGCTTGACTCCTTATCTGGGAGGTGAGGATTTGATACAAATGTTGATAAAATTTAAAAATTGAAATTACCCTTCCTTCTTGTATTTTAACAATTATCATTTTTTTCTGAAAATTTCACTGATAATCTGTAATTAATTTTCATGAATTTAATTTTTTAAAGATATTGACTTAGTCGGCTTACTTAACAAGTAAATGTTTTTCTGAAATAACTGGAATGAATTATTTTTGTTGTTACGATTACAATAGTATAGCAATATTTTAGAAATAAAAAATTATAGAGAGAGATCTTCAAGATTAAATATAAAAAAATTAATAAATAAATTACATTATATCTTTAAATAAACTGTATATAGAGAAATCTTTAAAACCTCCCACCCCTCCCCGCAGTTATGACATTGAGTAATTTTTGGGCTGCTGCAATCCGTTCAGTGAAATCCTCTGAAATCCTCTCAACACGAGCAAATTAATAAGAGGAGATTAGGAGTGAAAGAAGACAAGAGGCAATCTGCTTCGATGAATCTATTTGCGGTTTTGCTTTCAATAAAGAGATACAGAATAAATTTCTCAAAATTCCTAAAGACTGAACATAGTTTTTAATTAATCGGCAAAAAATTAATTTGTAATAACTTAATTATATAATTAGTTCAACAAACCGCTTAAAATTAATATTATTTGGCATTTAAAATTAAGTTTTTTGTTAGATTTAAAAAAAAATTTAAAGCTAATTTAAATACAGTTATGATTATTTATAAATACTTCAGTGTTCTTTAAAATAAATATTTCTAACAATCGCATAAAAAGTTTCAAAAGTATTAAGATCATAAGAATCATAGATTCATAGTAACACGTAAAGTTTTTGCACACTCGATAATGTATTCAATACAATTACTTTGTTTCCTTAATTGAAAATTAAATACATTGTTGACCTGAATCTCCATAGTTTTTTTTTACCAATTTGCGATAATAATAATCTAAAATAAAACATCAAATATATAATTAAGCAATGCAGCCACATTAAGCATTAATCATTAATCAATGATTATAAAGTAAAGACCGGTATACGAAGTATACTCCAATAAATCTCTCATAAAGACTGCGCGAGACTTCCAGGCGACAAGTTCTTTATTCATCGCATATTGACAACCACTTGACGTGTTTGCCTAGAACATTACAATCAGCGAAAATCTGCCGGAAAGTCAGTCGAGCGAGGCAAACTATTTCGAGTAATAACCCGCGAATTGCTCGCCCATTGAACCAGCCTCAGTGGGCTCCATTTATCAATGCTCCAGACACCCCGTCAGTCAAAGTCACCGACGCGGTCTTTCGTTACGACGAAATTAGACAAATTAGACACCTGCTGAAGAGTTATGACAAGGTTACGACAGTCGAGAGACGTAACACCTAGATCGACCGCGGACAATCACAAAACATTCCCCGGCTTTGAGCTCCTAGTCGCCTCTGCGCGACTCGGGTAGAGACTATTAAACTGTGCAGCAGGTGACAGGTGCAGCGAAGCGACCGCAAATTGAGAAAAAGGAAAAGAGAATGAAAGTGCGAGATGAGTTGAAAGGCAGGGCGGATAGAGTGGCGTGCCCTACTGTCAAAGATTGGCATGTCGAAACGCGGAGGAACAGTCTGACTTGACAGCATGTCAGCAACTTGATGGAATGTTGTTACAGGAAATTAGCAGGCATATTCGTAATATAGCGACACGTTTGTCGCTCTCTGTGTCTGTGTGGTTGTATCGCTCGCTCGTTCTGTCGCGAATTCAGATAACTGTCGCAGGGGAAATAATGTTAACACGCAATTACAATGGGCGTTATAAATCATTCCGTCAGAGTAATCGAGTTTGAAATATGCTGAACAAAAGAAAGTTTAAAGAAGGTATTATCCAATCATCACCCGTCGATTGACGGGTTGACGGGTAGAGGTCGCTACAAGTCGTTGTCATCATAGAAGCGATCAACACCTTGGAATAGCTGGGATGCTACGTAAACGAATAAGAGGGAATGATAGCAAAGAATCGAAAAGCGCCAAAATTTGATTATTAATGCAAGAGTGTTAACTTTTGAGAAGATCAAATACCTAAGATTTTATAAATCAAAAAGATTCGTCAAGTCATCATAGCATAATTGACACGAAAGTCAATTTGTGCGCAATACATACGCATTCCTTTGCAATTTTAATTGATTTAAATTATGTTTTTAAATTAAATATAAATGGAAATAAATTTAATTGGAGCGAATCAATATCGATTTTGAAAAACTAAATTACTAGTTTTGTCAAACTAATCGATTGTTTTTATTTTTAATGTTTATATTAATTGGCATCATTTATTTGTTAGTATTATTTAGTAATGATTTCATACAGAGAAAAAATATAGGCTATATTTTATTTTCAAAAAAGTCCAATGTTAAACTTTTTTCTATATATTTTTATTTGATCTGTTCGCTAGTAGAATGCATCAACTAGTACTATTGTATTTTTCAAGAATTTATAATGAAATAATTTATATTATATTAAGATCATTGCTTGATTTATTATGATTAATTTCATAACAAAATATCAAATTTAATCATTAAACACTTTGAGCTAACTTGAACGTCATAAAACAGAGATCATATCTTAGTTTAAAATGATGCAGAGATGATTTAATCATATTTTACGAAGATCTCGGTATCTCAAAATCTGATTATCACATCTGCTAAACTCTCAAACAGCAATGCTTCGGTCAACCTTAAGTCAGTACCATATTAAAAGTTGACACGAAATATAAGCGATGAAATTGCCTAATGATCCGGATACTCTTTTCTTACTGATTAAAATGGGAGGAATAGTAAATTAGCAAGTTTTAGTTAAAGTAACCTCAGTAGAAGTGATCAGTAGAGATTTGGCGAGGGAAATCACTTAAACGTCTCATTAAGAAGGGCGCATTAGAAAGCAGCCCAGCAAGTGAACAACAGAGGATACGCAGCTTTATGATTAATCCCAGTTTCACGCCCGTTTTGTGACCAAAAATGACCAAGAGATGGATATGGCAAAATAACATGAGAGCTGAATTCAAGTATGCGTAAAACAAAGACAAGTGAAGATTTTGAAACAAAGACAAATAATAAAATAAATCCGAAGGTGATTATTATTTCAAACTTTGTTTAATCAACGTGGTTTCATAAAACCTAAGGAATGGATTATCAATACGAAAATAAAAATAAACAGTCAAATAATATAGAATATTTAAGAACCTATGACAATGCTGTATAAAAATATAGGCTATGTTAAATCAACTACAAGAGTTGGTGCACAGAAATCGAAAAAACAAACAAATATATAAACAAAGGGTAAAACCAAATAAAGGATCGTAAAGTAAAGTATAATTAACAGTATAAATCTGTCAAGTACTAAATTTAATGAACCAATGAACGGCTATTCACTTACTTAATTATCTATCAAGAATTGATAGTTAAAATTCAAGTAAAATTCAACAATCAAATACAAGCCAATAATAATTATGACAATTGTTGGGCGTTAATTGCTGATAGGCTAGATTGAATCATATCATTTGGATGAAGCAATATTATGCAAATATTAAACAGTATAACAGACAGATACTTGACGCCTATATTTATGGCATATATTGAAAGAAAAGATAATTACGTCTTTTAAATACAACGTTTCTTATACTAAACGATTTCTATTGTCGGTAATTAATAATAATTAATTTTAAAAAGTTAATTATTTCTATGATTTTATCATTGCATTCATAAATTAAAATAATTTTCAATGAGTAATAGACTTTTTGTAAGGGGGCTTTGCAGCCGATATTGAATATCCTAGGTTATATTGTGATAGGTAAACTAATTTTTCTTTTCTCTTAATTACCTCATCCGCTGTATATTCTAATCTTGTTAATGTAGGCATATGCAATTAAATTGTACAATTTGTTTCTGTAAAAAATCCTATGGTGTTGTGGAGGCCTGTGTGTATATAATACAAAGCTTTGATGCGAATTCTTGTATTCGTCCTGATCAATATTGTAGATATTCCAAAATAAAGAAACTTGTATTTTATCTTTTTACCTGCATCCAATTATCTTGCACATGCAACGCGTCTATGACTTCTACGAATGCTCTCAGCTGACATTGCGTAGTCGATTATTTTATAAGTCTATCATTTAATTTTAGAACATCTGGTAACCTATGTCACCGGTATAAAAAAGACAATATAAAATTAAACTGTCGGGTGATGGCTTCGCTCAATTCTTAAAAAATAGGTTTTCATCACAATTATTCAGGATAATAAAAATTTCTGGAATGTAAAAAAGTTATGGACTTGAGGAGAGCCCAATGATCACACTCCAATAAATATTTTTTTATCAAAATGTTATACAAATGTAAATATACACTTGAAGTAGGCCTATATAAGCTTATATATACGGTTCTTAAACCTCCTACATTAAAATATACATTTTCTGTAAAATTTGTAGACATTTAATATTGCAGAATTATTTATAATGTAACTAGGCCTACTGTGCTATGTGTGTAATTAGCTTATTGACTTGGATCCGAAAAGTTGTCTACCTCTGTAATCAATAGGATATTCAAATCATTCTCATCAAATCTCGAGCAAAAAATTTCGCTACAAATACTGTATATCAATATAAAGATATAAATTATATAAATTTAAATAATCTAAACGATTAATAGCAAAGTTTAGGAAAAAATTAGGGGGCTGTGGCATCTTATATAATGTCTACAAAGAGGAACACCGCTAATTATTGTAACATTTAATGACTAGAATCATAAAGGTCGAACATTTTTTAAGTACCAATGCAAAAGCTGTCGATATTTTGAGTGGAAAAGTTAACCTGTTCTCGGAAAACAATCCCTCCCTGATTAAATCTTCGATTTTTTTACTCTTAAGTTACTGTTAATTGTAATTTATAGTTTCAAGTTGAGTACATTAATATAATATACTGTATATATTAGGCCATATTGTAAAGTGTCACAACAAAAAAAGTCAATAACAGGATACATGAACAGTCTCAAGATTAGAAAAAATGTAATTACACTGCTTCAGAGGTTAAATTTTCAGTAACCTTTCTGTGACAAACTGTTAACAGCAGGACCTTTAGGTCTAATTAATTGTCTAACTGAATATGCAGAATATAATAAAATTACTCTTTTACACGATTATTTCCTACTAAGTATGGAAATGAAATACTTTAAAGATCCGAGATAGTTACATACGCCTAACTACAAAATCAGCAATTTTTATTGTTAAGAAAGCTTAATTTTTTAACATTTTTTAAAAAAAGAGAGTTGTTCACGTAGACAACGCCTGCTTCATAATTTTTCCAGGGAAATGGGGCTTATCATTGTCTTTCAAGGAAAGCCGTAAAAATATATTCTTTCCGTTTCCAGGGAAAGGATTTATCCCACATAAGAGTCTCAGAGACTCTTAGTGGGATCCCTTGTCTTTATATGAAGGAGTCAATAAAGGTTCTACCCTGAAATTTATATCTTAAATTTATCAACATTCAGATCTACTTACAATGTCTCCGTTTCTCTGTGAAAATAACACTGTAGTCCTAAAATCTAATTTAATGTTATGATTTCTTGATGTATTTCTCTTAAATAGTTGTATTATTTTATTACATTTGAAGCTGTGGGATGATCGCTTTTGATCAAACAGTATAGAAGAATTGATTAAAAGAAATTAGAATTTAAACAATAAGCTCCGCCTTAATTTAATTGGCTCAGTTAAAGATTTGATTATAAAATTGAAGTGACTTGAAAATTTCACACCTACTTGATTTCAAAGATGCAATTAATGAAAATAATAGTAATATGATGGATGTTAGATCTATATAAATGATTTATTTAACAAATCAGAAATTGTGACAAACAGATTGCAAGTATTTTTAAAAATAGAAAAGCAAACCCAGTAAGATAAATAAATTATAAATAAAAATAAATCTTACTTGAAATAATGAGAAATTAGCCAAAAATTCTATAGAATTTCCTAATGATTTAAGTGAAGACTCTATAAGATACAGTATTATACAAAATGTTATGAATTATTTCTAGGTGAATAATTAAGTATATAGCACCAAAAATTCAGAAAACTAAAGAAAAATTCAAGCAAAAAAGAATTCAGTATATACAAAAAGTAAAATAATTTTCCAATGGAAAGAATAGATAATAAATAGATAAAAAAAACATTATAAAAACTGAAACAGAAAAAGATTTAGATTGAAAGACCTCGGATCTTTTGTACCTAATATATGTGCTCGATTAAAATTTACTGAAGAAAACTGATCAATAAAATTAGTAGAATAACAATAAGCCTACTACCAATAACAAATATTTATAGTATTGTAATTATTCAATGTTCACTTACAATGCAAGGTACAATGATAGCGTAAGTTAGTTTAGATTACACAAGAAATAACATTACAATAAAATTAAAAGGCATCAGTGATCCTGTAATCTCTATTACTGCTAATGGGATACAGAAAACAATGTAACTAAACTAGCTTAATGAAGTCAATCACCATATTCAAATCTTTATCCAGTGTTATATAGTATATGCACATAGCTCTGATTAGAAAACAGTATGTTTTCAGTATTTTGCCTCTAAAATTCTTGCACCATCCATCTTACAAATAATACACTGAAATTTTCTATAATTGTATCAATATCTAAATTCTCCGTTGAATAAAAGATAAAAAATGAAGTTTACAAATAAAGTTAGATGATAGAACTAGTAGTAATTTAAAATTCGAAGTAAAAAACGCATCAAATTATAAAACAAGGTTTTTGTTTATTTAATCAACATAGCAAGAAGAAGCTGAAAGCCATTGTTAAATGTATACAATTAATTTGGCAGCGCAGAACAAATTTAACAAAAATTTAGATATGTCAAGCCGATTAAATTTGTAAAATTATATTAAATCTTTTTTGTTTTCCTTTAACTGTATATCAGCAAAAGAAGAACTATTTAATGCAACACAAATTTCGAGTCAAATACTCAAAATGAATATTCAATAATTATATAATTAAGCAAAGAGATGACATTGGATGAAGATGATTATGCAAATTTTGCGAAAAGACTGTCCAGATTCAGAAAGATACATATATTCGTGAACCCTACTTAAAAAGATAAACAGTAAATACAAAGTACCTGTATTGTTAAGTAACAAAATTTTCAATGAATGATTACAAATTGTTTAACATTCTAAACATACTACTAAATTGTTAAAAACAGAATTAAAGGCCAATCATTACACACTATGAGCATTTATTAACATAACTACATTAGTGAATAATTTATAAATACAAATTAATAATATAATCAATTTATTCCAATGATATACATAATTTGAATATATACATTATCACTGCACAACAGTCAAATTAAAAATCGTCATCTTAGACGAATATAGTAAAACAGTTTATATACACAATCAGCCCGTCCCAAAAAATGCACATAATGTATTAAATTGTATATAACAAATTATTGATAAAAGAAGCATATACAATGTGTAGAATTGCAACGAATCAGAACCAAGAAAGCAAGCAACCAAAGATAAGATAGAGATGCAGAAAGACAGCGTAGACGAGAAAGGCCCTGCGACTCTGAGGCTGACCACACAGTAAACGTCCCAGTAAAATACTGCAAAAAAAGTCAATTATAAAATAAGGTAGCAAAATAACTCATCTATAGACTTTTGTTCAATCCATGACACAGCATCTACTGATGTTTCGTCTACAGATATTTGATCTATTATGACATTATGGTTAGGGCTAGGTTTAAGGTTAGGATTAAGGTTAGGGTTATGGTTAGGGTAGACCAAATGTCAGTAGACCAAATGTCGGTAGATGCAGTGTAATAGAAGAAAGTTTATAGACGAATTGTCATAAAACCATAAAATAACATCACTACATGAATGATCTATTATATATTTATTTTATCAGTATAAAGTTTTACTGCAATTAAACTGGTAATAAATTTAAAATCAAATTTTTCAAAAATGTGTAATTAATAAAAATTGATCTTCTCCTGGAAAAAATGCATAACAAGATAGATATACAAAGAATACTTTTAATAGTTTTAATTCTATTATAATGAAACTATGAAATGAAACTATGAGAACTAAATGAACTATAGCTACTATTGCTACTAATTTAGCAGTCATACTTTGACTAAAATCTAATATAAGTAATTTTATTGTAATTTAATTGAGATAACTAACTGACCTGCTGCCATCCATCCATCGCTGAAATCTACGACAACGAGTCTTGATTTCATGCGCTAGCAACATAAAACAACTTACTATGATTGCCAAATACCAATAAAACATTATGTCTTTTATAAGATAATTCAGAAATCAGTACTGTAAAATAATTTATTATCGTAATCAGTTTCCTTTAAAAAATTAATTCTTAAGCCAAGAAAAACTATGCAGAGATATATTCAAAATATTAAATAAATAAAATAATGTTATAATTCACGTATTATAATAAGATATTAAGAACATTATCTGCAAATAATCTATAAAAAATTACTCGAACTAAGAATTCAAAGCACAATTTTACGAACATAAAAAGTAGCTATGAGAACATAAAACTTTGGACCGCATCACTGAAATCTTGGTGCAGTAACCGCTTCACCGAAGGCTTTGATATGACTGATTTATAAAACTATTTAAATTTGTACGCGTAAACTTCATATAAAACTCAAAATTAAAAAGTAATATTTACTAACCAAGAACGACTCGCGGCTGTGTAACTTTTCTTTCTTCTTCCTGTTCAGCCACTGTTACTGATTGCTAAAATATTTACGATAAAATGTAATAAAGAAGAAAAAATCTTTCTCATTGCAAAAGTACAAAAAGAGTGTCGATGATTTTTAGACCCGC
Organism: Oconnorella tubifera; assembly: GCA_034700105.1. NCBI lineage: Eukaryota > Metazoa > Annelida > Clitellata > Enchytraeida > Enchytraeidae > Oconnorella > Oconnorella tubifera. Next base: position 76 of record JAQIXG010002530.1, on the reverse strand, counting down.
AATGATTAGAACACGAGGTAAATATCACTGTTATGATCAATGATTAGAACACGAGGTAAATATCACTGTTATGATC
>JAQIXG010002529.1:0-17481 GCA_034700105.1 Oconnorella tubifera | reverse complement strand
TGTGTGTCATTTTTTAGATGTTATTATTTATTCATTTTTGTTTGTACTACACTTTTGTGTGAAATAAAGCTTCATATTATAATTAAATTATTTTATAACATAATTATTTAATTAGTTATCATATTATAATTAAATTATATTATAACAAAAACTAATTAAATTATTTTATTAGATATAAAAATATTTATTAAAGATATATTTTATATTAAATCGCTCTAAATGACAAATTTAAATTGCAATGTACATCCTAAAACTCTTTTTCGTAATTTCTAATCTTAAAAAATGAATAATCTTACGATATTATCAGCACTCGCAAAGCGGAAGCGTTTATTTCTTATCAAACAAGACTCAAATCTGGTTACTCTTGTTACTCCAGTCACTCGTCACTTTGGTCACAAGACGAAGTAGGCGTTAAATCCTGTCACTCCTGTTACACTTTGATCACTTTGTCAAAATTAACATCAGTAGTATTTGATTCCATTGCCGTACATTACAATTACAGTGATCACGAGACATTTGAATTTAAAAAATAGATAATATTTAGCAAGAGTGTTGCAATAGACACACATAAAATATTCAGCTGCTTTTACATAGATTTTTTCTATAGTTTGTTACAGTTATTTTACTTTAAATATTTATTTATTTTTATTTTTATTTTCTTTAACACAATTTATTTTAAATATTGATCATATTTTAAAAAATCAAACAATTTTCAGACTTAATTATAATCTTTAATATGTAATTTACTTCTGCAATTGCATATTTAGCGTTGTTGCACCTGTGAAAATTTACTACCCACTGTTTGTTAAATAAAATACGCATTAATTTTTCGTTTCTTAAATCTGTTGTCCCTTATTACATAGAATGAGACGTTCGATTATAATTGTTCCCACTTTTAAATTTTTCATTGCTTATTACATTTTGATAAGACAACATATCAGTTACAAGAAGATGTATAAATAGGTGAACAAGAACAGCAACGCTCCGACACTTATTTTAAAAATTCATTTCTCTTTGAAATTTGTGAGAATGTTTTGTGATGAATTATAGAAGCCATAAATGCTATGAATTTTTCATTACTGCTTGTTGTTGCGACTTTCTGGATTAATACATTTCCAGTTAATTAAATTGTTAATGGAATAAGTACAATGCCTCTTGATCACCGCAAATATATTTATATTCGGATATCAGTTTCAAATATGCGGAAGGAAGTATTAATAAACGCGGAAAGTCATTTGACACTTGGTCTTTATATGACATCACTCTATACAATGCTCGATGACATTTTCATTGAAAACCAATATTCAGTGACTTTGCAATCGAATATTTGATTTGACTGACGTTCTAATTCTTCGATAATTTACTTTTTTTTAATTAAGTAATTGCTAAAATATTAATATCAATATTAATGTTATTAATTTATTAAATTACTATTATTAAATTATTAATCAGTTTTTTCGCATTATAAGGTTTAAGATACTTATAACTAAAGGTTATTTTTCATTTTAAAACTTTATTAATAAGTCAACTTCTCAAGTCTTTAATTTGATTCGTAAGGCCTATATTTTATTTATTTTCATACAATATTATGATAAAAGACAAATTTCGATATCCGTGATACGTTATTATTAAACTGTTCTATACCATCGTGATGATAATTGTAATTGAATGTTGCAAGATTTATGGTGATTGATTTCTCTCGTATAAGCTGAGGCCTATACGATCCAATTTTTATTTTAAAATATAAAAAAGTTCATGATAATGACTAAATTGATGAAAAGCATTTCTTTCATCTCATTGACAGAAATGCTCATTACGCAAATATTTTTTGAATATTTACGTAAAATGAATCAAATAGTTTTGGAAAAGTTTGATGAATGTTGATTATTAACTTATAATAAATTAAATAAATTGTAAAGTACGTCGTTCATAAAACTAGCACTGTTATTAAGCACTTATTGTTAAAATGAGTACATTTTTACAATTAAATTCTCCAAGATAATTTAATAGTTTTTACTGCTAAACTAATTTTATTCAGGAGTATTGGTGTTGATTTTAATTTGCTTTAGTTGTTACATTACATATAAAGTAGTCTTTATGACATTGTCTGCTTTTCATTCATTCATACTATTTGCTTTTTGTTATTTTTCGCGTTTTGAATTTTCCTGATTATCTACTGTTTAAATTAAAATTCATTCACGGATTCCGCCCAGCACAAAATAATATTTATTAAACAATTCCGTGCTCAACATCGTTAACACAGTAATTATTGGAATACAAATATGGCTTTCCGCGTGTAAATCGACATATAAAAACAACAAAATTTTAAAATTTTAAATAAATCAACTATATCAGCAATTCAATAACAAATATAAAACCATTAAAAATATTTTTTTTTGGCACATCATAAAAATAGACTGTCTGTAAAAACAGATTGCTTATAATATGTTGACTGGAGTGCAAGGCCCGAAGGAACATTACAGAATAGATGACAATATGTTCATATGTATACAATAAGATAAATTGATCTTCGTCGCGAATCGTTGGATCATCACGCGATGTAGCAACCAAGGTCCGTTGTGTCATCAATTCACTGCGTAAATATATTGGATTCCCGATCCAGTGCTTATAATATTTTACGTTTACGCAATATTGTATGTGATACAGTCAATTATACAGTGTGTAATTCGCACACCACCTGGTGGAGTTAGAGAATTGCGATATAAAACTGTAACTGTATTTAGGTTGCTTAATTGCGGCTATTGGCTCAAGGGTGACAATTTCTGAAGGCGATTCGAATCCCAAAATGTAAATTAAATTCCTGTAAATTATTTGATAAATAAGAATTGGACTTATTATATATCATTTTGTAAAACATTTTTATATGTTATTGATTTTTTACAACATATATACAAGCAATAAATTGAAATTAAAATCGCACTAGTTTTAACTGTAAGAAATATTCAAATTGTATGACAAGAAGTTCAGATTTCATATATTTTATTAGATTTTTTAGTAATTAAAATTAAATTGTTACTTATATTATTAAAGGGTTGTCTTATGTATTGCTATTTATATTTATAAAGATTGTTGCTATAATTATTGTTCTTGATTAATGAATTGTAATTGATCAAGAACAATTATATCGTCACGCATTATCTTAGGATATCTCTATTAAATTAGTAGTTAATAATTTACACTCTACTAAATAAACAATTATTTTAATGAAAGTATACCAATTTGTATTTTTACAATTTCGTATATTTAGAAATAATTGTTAGATCATAATAATTGTAAATATACAATTTAGTTAATCAAACACAACAAATATTTTTATTTTATTAACATATTTAAGTAAAACATTATCCAGTCGAGTCTCTGCATTATTTGCAATCATATTCAGAATCACGCGATTTTCTTCTTCGTAATGGAAATAGAAAAATATTTCTGTTATCAGTCATTCTGCTAAAAAAAGTTTTTTCTTAAACTTTCTTATTTTATTCATTTTTATATTTCCAATTGTTACTTTCAAAATAAATTACATTCCTATTACGTTTCTAGCGTAAATTGCTGCTGTATAATTTTTTAATTAATCAATTTGCATCTATTTGTGTTGTTGTATAATGTGACAGATTGCATAGAAATGTGAATTATGTGTCTATCTTTAATATCCGAGTTAATTACAATTTTCTAGTAAAGTTATAACTGTCAGTTTAGTACATTTTTACTTCTCCACAGTTTTTACTTGATGAAATATTCCATGCTGTGAATGAACGCAATATATTCATCTAATGCTTCGCGTGTTACCATGTCGTCAGATATACTACTGCTTATAAAGCGAGGATTCTTTTGTTTTATAAAATCGTTGTCTCTCGGCTTTTCGATAAGTCATCACAGTGATATAATTATTCTCCACAAAGTGGATGAATTATTCATCGAAACATGAAATACTTATTCACTGCTCTGAACAATTCTAATTTCAATAATACGACTATGTCATTAGAGAATTAAGTTCAGGGTCTAACGACCATATTTTGGATAAATGCGAAAGCAGGATCGAAGACAAAAGCATCATTGGCAAATTACATTCTGAAATATTTTATTTGACATTGCTTTTCGCCAATTAAGGTTTCGAGAATAATTGAAATAAAAGGTTACTAAAGTTTTATCGCATTTATTTAAAAAAGCAATCATTTTATTATTTTAGTTTTTGCATTCAGTGAACGTGTACGATAAGTTCTTAGACCAAGAACTTAGTTCTCAATTTAGGATGGGGCAGGAATGATTTATTTAAGAAATGCTGATTACGATTTTGAGTTTTTACTCTGAACTTATAAACTGGCAATCTTATAAAAGTAAAATTTCATATCTCTGGCTGCTTAGTCAAAAATTGTAAATAGTTAAACAAAAATGTACGAAAAAGCGCAAACACGTTTCTTGACAAAATGCTCCATTTACTCTATTTCTCGCGATACTGATTGATTATTTCATATTAATTTTTACAATTTACAATATTATATCGAAGTTGTAATGTTATACTCATAGCACACTCGGTTCACACTGGGCTCTCCTTCGGGCGCTCTGGTGAGCGGTTTCATATCATAAACAAGTATTTTTTTTATTGATTTACGTTAATATACAATATAATGATAATGTAATATTATATGTTATTTATAAACGGTATTTTTTAGTGTTGTTTCTTGAATAAATGAAAACTAACTGCCGCACACATTGATACATCTCTTTCTCAATCTTCTAATGCTTTGCTACTTTCAGAATCAGAAATGATCGCTTGAAAACGGTTTACGACAATAAAATTTCTCTTATCGCTTGTCCAAGAGTGTTTTTCGTCCCTCGACGTAGGCCTATCTCCTAGTATTCATACATCGCACAGAAATTATTTCACAATCAAAGAGTAGTTATGTTGTTTTTTGGTCTAAATTGCGACAAACGGATTTATACTCGATAGTCCGACAGAAAACAACATGTGCTTAACTCCAATCGTTGTTCAATTATTCATGTGCACTTGCTGGTGACCGGAAGTGAGACGTCTCGCTGCATGTAAAGTCTATTATCTCATGGTCCAGTCTGTATAGGCCATGGAAAGATTCATTAACTTTTACCATGCTATCTATATGCGGACTCAATTGCCGTCTTATTGATGTAAGCTGTATAAAAGCAGGCATGTGATGTTTCTGTACAATAAGCAAAAGCAAAAAGTTACTGGTCTTGATATTAATGGTAAAAATTGATGACATTGTAAGGGAATTTGCAATGTATAAGTTACATTGTTATAAGACTCTTTATAATAAGGTAATTTGTTATAAAGAGCCCTATCGCACCTCGGAATTGTCAGTTTCTCGCACCTCGGAATTGTCAGTTTCTCGCACCTCGGAATTGTCAGTTTCCTGACAACGCACGGTGAGTTATAAGTACGGAATACGAATACGAATACGAAATGAGTTTTATTTCACGAAATGTGATACATATATTTAGTGAAACGTGCCTCTGTATTAAGGAGGCACGTTAACTAAATATATGTATCACGTTTCGTGAATTAAAACCACATTTCATGAAATATAGCCAAAATATATCTTATATCTGCTGCGATCTAAGATATAACAAACAATTCACTTACTAGACTAGTCTAAGTCTTTTCATTAGACTAGTCTAAGTCTTTTCATTAAGGTTTTATCGCATTTATTTAGAAAAGCAATCATTTTATTTATTTTAGTTAGACTTTTCAAGTCTTTTCATTAGACTAGTCTAAGTCTTTTCATTAGACTAGTCTAAGTCTTTTCATTAGACTTTGTATATTTCTTTGATAGTGATCAACTTATTGCAAACTACGCCAATTCGCAAATTTATCATACGCACGAAATGTTTTAATCATTTAGACGAAACTATTTAAAAAACTATTTATTCATCTATTAATTAATTTAATTTATTTATTTATAGCTGTACGTTGTTGCTTGTTCATTAACTTTTTTGCTCGCTGTATATTGTTGCTAAATACTTTTGTCTGAAATACAATTAAAAAAGTAACATTTGAAAAATAGCGATAAAACAATAATTATAAGACATCTTGACTATGATTTATTATTATTAATAGCTACTGTGCAACTCTTTATCAAACAAAGAATGCAATAATTATTAATCTAATTGGTAATTCTTGATTATAAAACTATTCGAAAGATACTCATTATTTTCAATAAGACTGGTATAATGGTTTCAAAACACTCTTTGAAACCATTATTTAAATTTCTCCCCCCTTCGCTACAAACGTTGAAATATTGTTTCAAGTTTAAAAAGCGGGTCACAGTAGGGCCTATACTAAATTGTGAAAAAAATATTTAATATGTGACTTCTGTTCGCGTTTCCTGTACCCGGCATATTTGTACAATATTAGACGCCAGGGCTATTTATTGAATCGTCTAGATGAAATCATATTCATTTTACTGATTTAGTATACCGAGAGCTAGCATTTCAGATAATAATGACCGTAATAAAGACTTTTTGATTATATTTGAAACTAAAGAGCTTGCTTTATTCTAAACTTTCAAAATACTACGTAAATAAACTCGAAAAAGATGCTAATATAGGTTGTTTTGAACAGAAATTATTATTCTTTATGGTTAAGAAGCTTATGCAGAATCTTATTCAGTAAACTATCAAATTGTTTTAATATAAATTATTATAAAAAATTTATATACAAATAAATACAAAATCAAAATAAATTACAAAATCCTAAATACATAATAAATGATAAAACTAGACATTATTAGTAACAATAAATTGATTTTTAGGTAGTTGGGTAAAGTACGGCACAAAAGAATTGTTATTCGTGATGGACACGTCTCGTCGTCGCGACTTGAATCGCGACGAAGCATTGCGACGCTGCGGAGAGCTGGACGCGACGCTAGCGACCGTCGACGCGGACGACGAATTTGAATTCATGAAGCGAGAGATTCGACGCCGAGTGATTACGGCGGGGCAAGAACTGGCGCACGAGCAATGGTGGACAGCTGGTAAAATACTGAACGATATCTGGGTGTGGGACAAGCAAAAATATCCCCCAGGTAAGAAGCGTGGTTTTTAAAATAAATACAATTTCGAAATGTTAAAAATAATACTTTATGTTTAGTTATATATTAGAAATTTGTTTCTTTGACAAAATTGCAATAAGGCAAAGTTCTGCGTAAAATACATAAGACAATTAAATGCATCGCAGTGCTTTCATTTACTAGTTATTTACCAAACACATTTAGCTGCATGTGGCAATCTCAAATGACCAGTATGCGAGTTATAATTAAAATGATATTTCACATTTATTAATACGTCTAAAGTTGCTCAATTATCATTCAAATGACATTGTCGTAGTGATATTCGGAATTTTTGTATAATGCTTATTAAGAATTATTTTAATTTTCATCTCATCTCACCTGATTTTCATTTTCCTTTGAATAGACTCAATTTAGAATTTAATTTGTAAATTTCAATAGAAAAAAATCGCCTATAATCTTATTTATTGCACATAAAAAGAGAAGCCTCTATAGTGTGAGAAACTCTATTATCTTGCTGTGGTTTAATTGCGTCAATCAGTGCCCATGAGAGTCATGCATAACATGGTGCATAGGAACAGCGGAGACCTCGTGTCTTTATATTCTCCGCGCAGCAATCACGCGTAGAATATAAAGAAGAAAACAGAATTTATTGTCGCCATAAGCTTTAGAAAACGTTAATTTTTAGCGAATAAAGCGATTACTGGTCTAATTCAATTGTCAATTTTTGTCATTACCGGCGAATTTACGAAAATGTACTTCTTGTTTTAAAGTAAACTTTTCGATTTTATTAAATTTGAATATTTCGTTGAATATAAAGTTCTTTTTCTCTCATTTAAGAGTTCTTGTTAAATATCGATTTTTTTACTAATCGCTCTTCTTTAAAAATACAGTTATTATTTATAATTATAATAAGTATTATTACTTTTATTATCTTCCTTAAATCTTAATCAATTGCTTATCTAACATTTGATCTCTTTCTGAAAATTAAACTTATTACTAAAGTATATGCGTACATACTATGTTTATACTATCTTCTTTAGACATACTTTAAACAGTGAATAAAAATCTTCATAAAATAAATGACAGACTAGGACAACGGCAATATCGCAGTTTTATAATGTTTTTGTAACTCAGTTTTAGTCAAGAATCGAGTAAAAGTTTGATATAATGTGAAAAACCTTGTCTAGGGAGATATTTTACATTCAAGTCATATCACGAATGAAAGTGGAATGCTAAATGGAAAAGATCTAATCTGTCTCAACAATCTGTATTCTTGAGACAATCGTATAAGTTTACATTGAATGCAGGTCTCTTCGTAACGCTCTATTAAATAACTGAATCTCTTGATACTGTCACGTTATCAGAGAGTTTTACTGCTGACATAGTCATATTGTATATGCATATGTAGTATATTTTACTGGCCGTTAGCAGATCAAAGATATAGTCGAATACGATGTTTTTTATATCATATATAAATACGGTGTCCGTACGATTCGTCCCCAGACGGTTCGTCCTCGGACGGTTCGTCTCAGACGATTCGTCCCTGGACGATTCGTCTCGCGGACGATTCGTCTCAAAAATTACCCTACTACTTTTTTAAACAGCCTTACAGAGTTAGTGTTTTGTTGCTTCATTCAATATTTCTTTATCTTTGAATATGTTCTTATTTTAAATTAATTTCTGTCATTTTTTAAAGATTTTCTTTAATTTATTTTATTTCCTTTATTTTTTCAATGACATTTTTTACTATTTTCTTTTTTTTCTTCATTTTCTTCCTTCATTTCATGAGTGTTTTTATTATTTATTGTCTTCATTTTTCTTCCTTTTTGCTATTACTTAGTTTCATTTTGTACTCATGTGACAAGTATGCTATCATGGGTTTACGTGAAATGAGCATACTGTACATTCCTTTTGTAAACACTTTTCTTTTTACAAATCCAAATCTTCAGCAATTAAATAACTGTGATAGCTCATATATTGATTTTAATCATTATTACATCCTTTGTTTGCTATATCTTAAACTTTTATCAATATATTTAAAAAATTGAGACGAATCGTCCGCGAGACGAACCGTCCGCGAGACGAACTGTTCGTGAGACAAACCGTCCGGGGACAAACCGTCCGGGGACGAATCGTTCTAAAACTATAAATACAATGCATAGTGGATAGGTTATATATGAATGATTTGCATGTGTGCAGAAAGTACATAAAAACGCGTGTCCTAGCCAGGATTTGTCTTCCCAAAAATGTATCCAACTCAAACAAAATTAAAAAATTGTCACAAGGGGGGGTATTGCAAAAGCCACATAATTAATATTAGAAAATATTTGTTACATTTAATAACCCGCTTTTCTACGCCACCGCGGAAAATTGATAACCTAAGAGTGTATAGTTATGCAATGTGGAAAAAATCGTTCAACAATAATTCGTCTCTTGGTTGATGGTTCATTGCTTGAGTGAAGCATTTGAAGTTTTTCCAATGATGAGGGACGCCTTCGGCATCGTTTTTTTACTGTTAAACTGACGTTAAACTTGACGTATTATGTAATTAAAACATTGTAGTCGGAACTGGTGGTGAAGGGGGAGGGTCAATTTGAAAAATTAAACGAAGATAAATTTCATAATTTTTATAAATTATGATTGTCCCGGGAGTAATCATATTTTTCGGAGCAGGCAGCCATTATCTCTTAAAATATGCCATCACTTAAAATGTTCCAGCTATTCTGAACTGAGATAACTAATATTAAAATAATAAAATTTATCAACTTATGTTGTATTATTTGATAATTAAGGCGTGAATAATATATTAATACTCTAAGTAGCCAACCTACTCATAGATTTATGCATATTTGAAAGCAATCAAACACCGTGATATCTTCGTAATAGTGTAACTGTAATTTACATTCCCTTGTGACTTCAAAGGCTTAATTTCTCGACTTTTCGTCCATCTATCGGCTTATAATTAATCGGCGAATCAATAAATACTGTTTATTTCATAGTTACATGCTATTTTTAATTAAAAATATACATTCATTTAAGGCTGAATCTTGTTTATGATCAATTGGTGAAGATCATATCTAAAGTGAAATAGATGCAGTCAGTTTGCTCTCAATTTTTCTTGCTCTATAAATGCTATGCATAGAATCGAAAAATATCTGCAATCTTCAATTCAATCATATAATTAAGCTAGATATTTAATAAAATAAGCGATATGATGGAATGAATTATAACAATTATCTAGATCTGTGCTTTTCTCTTACTACTATATAATAAAAATGCAAATGGTAATAATTAATATTGTGTAGTTTTTTCTTGTAAATACGATTCTCTTTCAACATTATTTTTATTTTTGAATAATATTTTAGAAAAGATAGCTAACTGCAAATAGCTCAAGTCATTTAATGTTTCATTTTATTTGAAGAAGTTATTTTCATTAATTCTTTTATAAAATACAGTTTATATGTGTGTTTTAAAATGTAATGGAGTTAGATGATCCTGGTTCTGAGACGATTCGTCAAAGACTATTAGTCAACGGACTGTTCGTTACAAACAATTTTTATAACGGACGATTGTTATAACCCATAATCTTAACTCTAACCCTAACCTTAAAACTAATCCTAAACCTAACCCTCAGCCTCACCCTAACCCTAAACCCAACGAATATTATTGACGAATAGTCCGTTGACGATTCGTCCTTTAAAAAAACGTCCGCATACCAATACTTATTAGCTTTATGTAGTTTATAAATATTATTTTACTTTCTTAGAAAAGTAAACGAAAACAATCAACAACATTATATTATCTGGATTTTAAATTTGATTCGTTTTTCAATAATCCACTAGATATCTATATTTAAAATAATAAAAATGAAATAAATTGAATAGAAAGTTTAAATGAATGGTAAACTTTTGATTATTTTCAAGGTTTCAGTGACTAGTATGTAAACAAAGAAACATTACATTTCTTTATAACTTAGCATTGTGCAAATCATCACATAATTTAATTATTTTGTCTAGATATGCTAAACCGTAACGATACAGCTTGTTAACAATTAGACGTTGGTTTACTCTAGCCGAATCTCTTGAATGACATAAAACAACTAGAGCGAATGTTCGTTCATTTATCTTGCATGAACCATTGCTACGCTCTGATATATAATACGATGCACTTGTTGAGCGTAGAAATCCCACATCGATGTTCGCCTCGTTGCTTTATTATTAGTGACCGTGGCTGCTCTGAAGAAGAAACAAGTTCCTGTCTATAAGGACACAGTGCCACACTATCTCGCCATATCTCACGGGCATGATCAGCAAGGCTGGAGGCTGCGCAGTGTGCCGGGAAACTATAAGCTGAGATACATGTGTCAGAAAGGTTCTGTTCAGCTTTTATTCCTCAAATAACAAAAATTTAATTATGCGTAATTAATATTCGTATCTAAATCAAGCAGGATGCAACTGATGGAAAAGAATAATGATGATTTGAATTGACAAAACAAATTGTAATGATATTTTCTTCTTTACTTGTATTATTATTTGATTAATTTCATAATTATTTAGTATTAATAATTAAACCTGTACATTGGTTGATTCATTTGTTAACTGATTCCAGTTTAATGTTAAAGATGTAATTCAATTAATATTCTATTAATAATCTATTTTCAATGAATTGTAAAAGTAATTATAAATATTGAACTGGAAAACAAATTGTCTGATTACAGCTAATTTATTGGTTAATGATTTAGATTTTCTTTCGTTGTCATTACTGCTGAGATTATATTATATGTAGACTGAAACTCACTCAACAATAGTTGCTTTATTCATTCAAACTAATTAATATAAATATATATATAATTAAAATTATATAATATTTTAACATAATTGCCTACTTTGTCGTGATATATTTTATTTGTTTTAAATCTGCGACAAGACTGGATATTTAACTGTTATTTTTGCATTTATACATCTAAAATGTATGTTATTAATTACAGTTTAAAGTAAATTTCATAGCATTGCATTTATATTTATAATAAAAATATAAATAACATACAAAATAAAACACAAAATTAGTCTATTAAACAATTACTAGAAATATAGAAAATAAGTCATAAAATAGCAGTACCGAGTATTAAGTACGATATATTTTCTCTTTTAAATTAAAACAAACAACTAATAAAAGTCTACTATTACAGTTATTTATCCTCATGATTTTAGTAAAAATATCAATTAATATTTCTTAATAACAGATCTTTAAATGTATGTTTAATTTATTTAAAAATAACAAATCTTATACATTTCGTAAACTTTTAATTTGCGTGTAATGTATTGTTAAAATTGAACAATTTAATCAATTTGTGTAACGTTATGAATTACTAAATTATTGAAATGAAATGTCTCAGAAGTATAGCTACCAACTTAACGTCGTATTAAGGGGTGCAGCAAGTTTGCGATCTATTAATATTTTACTGGAGTTAAATCAGGACCTGTTGCGTCCGAGTCCGACATTCATTATGCTAATGAGTTTTGAGTAAAGGCTCTATTAGAAAATAAATGATAAATTAAGTAGTAACTTAAGGCTAGTTTATATTTTCTTTATTCTTAGACAAAACTTTACTTGGGAATAAAGATAACGGACCACCAGACGCTGTTTTGCCTCTGTTACTCTATGACACAGCAGTGAATGTGAGAGACACACCAGTCACTATAGATCACATAGAGGCTCCTCCACATCAAGTAATAGTGCACATGATTATACACACATTACGACTAACACAAGTTGTAAGTTTGTAATGCTTTAATAGTACTTTATTTAATGCTTTGGATTTATATTAATGTAATTGTACCGTATAAAAGAGAGTGATATAACTTTAATTTAAGAACTAGACATAATATTTATTGTAGTCTATTAATTTGCATGTATGTATTTATGTTTTGTATTTGTATTGCATTTGTGAAGAATCTGTGTTCCAACTGAGTTGAAAAACGGGTTTCACTGAATTTGTAAATTACATTAAGTCTACAGTTTCATAGAGATTAATAATGAAAATTATTGTCAGCGACAAGTGTTATGTTACGATTATACGTTATAAGCTAGATTCTATTAGATATTATATTTATACACAATTACTTCACTAAATCTTATTCATAAAATTAAAATAAAATAAAATTGAACTGAATGGTACTTAATTATAATAGTATATTTCTAAGAGAAATATACTATTATAAGATAATAATGCTATTCTTATTTGCTGCTATATTAAATTTTATTGTCTACTACTCTTAATAAAAGTATTGACCAAAAGCAAAAATTTTATGTAACGGTACTGCACTTTGAATTTAATTATTTTAATATTTTGAAATTGTAATATTCTAAACATGAAATCATCATCAGTTTATATAAAGGGCCGTAATGACTCTGAGTGAACTGAATGGTCGATGTGACTGTGGGATGAAATGACCTGCTTTCGTTTAACGCCCGTTGCACTTTCATTTTCCATATATCGCACATTTTATCCAAGTCAATCGTCATTCGGGAAGCATTCATAAAATCGAACAATATAATATAAAATATTAAGCAAGAGATGCCATTATGTTGATACACTAACTCCGATTTACTATAAAGATTGAACATTTTCATCTTTATTTGTAGAACGAAGATCGTCGCTCAGCATGCATAAGTAATGCTATAACTGTGGTAAGTTGTTTTGTTAACAATAGCAGAGAAAATTGTAACTTTTATGCTAATACTTGCTCGATGTACGCACTTATACAAGTATAATACCTGTAAAGTCGACAAATTATTGATTATATTAAATTGAAAGTTAACTTTCTGCATGAGTTCTTTTATATTATTTGTATCTGACGTTATTTGAAGCTTGTGTTTTTAATTTAATCTATTGTTGAATAGCATTGCATTTTAATTTGTTTTTGGAATAATGCGTATGATTACTTTCACATCCTTTTTGACAAATGTTTCATCTTGCCTGAGGGCAGATACTCATGCCAGTTATTCCCTCACTAAATAAACCTAAACTAACAACAACACATAATTCAATTATTTACAATTTTCTAGGATTGGATTGACTCAAGATTGCAGTGGAACACAACTCAGTATAACTGGACCTCCGTTGCCTTGTCCGGATCGCGCATTTGGACTCCAATAATTACACTACATGACGGGTCTGTAACACGGTTGTTTCATTCAATTTTAAGATTTCAAAATAACTAAAGTAATTTAAATTTAAAAATCAAATTGTAACCTACAAATAAAAAGTATTTATTTTATATTTTTTAATTGATTTTAATTAATTAGTCTTAATATTTGATTTGATACTTTTACAAGTAAAATGTAAAATTGAATATAAATATATAATATTTAATTTTAAATATAATATTAAAATATAATATTGAATTATAAATATTCGAAGTGTATTTTCTTTTAAACGCCGGAGTCAAAGAAAATATAAATTTTATAAAAAAAATTACACATTCCATGTTTAACGTATTTTGCCTTAATTATATGCATCCCTCGAATGTATTTGCTTTTCAAATTACATTAGAATCAAAGCCATGGCTCCATAAATTCAATGTGTTAATATTACACAATTTCAAAACATATGGGCAATGGTCAAACACTGCAATTCTGCACCAATAGTTTAATTTTGGATCATCGTCTATAAACTGCCCCGGGCGATGTGATTATCTTTTTCAGTCAAGATTGAAGTTTCATAGTAGAGATGGATAATCGACTCTTTTTATCCTTTTATTTATTGGCGCTTCGATGGTAATCTACAACAAGGCTTTTAGCTGATCGATCAATGACAGTGTCAGTGAACCTCTCTTTACAGCGAGTCATTCACTGACATTGTTCGTCCTACGACTGAACGTTAATAGTGACTGAAACATTAGATTAGATTGCTTCTTTGAATCTATTCACATACTTATGCCTGCAAACTTACTCTTTCAACATTTTTCGTCAACAAAGAGATTTGAAATAAATTTTCACAAATTTGAATTGACTTCTGTTAGAAATTAAATACTATATACTATAGTTACTAATAATTATTGTGCTTTATTTCGTCAGTGTAGTCTGTGAAAATTTTAGCATTCTGTCTCTTAATTGCAGGCGAAGGCATGACAATAGAATTTATTACTTTAACTATATTTTTGCTATTCTATAGATTAAACGTTGCGATTCACTGGAAAGTTGGTACGCTCTATTATTATTATAATCTAAATCGAAATTTGATCACTCTCCACTGATGAAGATCGATCTTTAGAGAGTTCTATCAGTCGTCAAAATTATTAACATACAATTATACAATTCGTTGATTTTAAGAAATCATTTAATGATTGAATGCGACTTATCGAATATTATTGGATAATTTCGTAAACTACAAAGCTTACAGCTAAAACTATTGAAGCTTTTTCACAAAAATATAGCACTGTAATGATTCAGAAGTGGATGCCACAAGTAATGAATGGTTATAAGCAATGATGTCTCAAAGACTTGTGAAGATGTCTAAGTAATGTTTTGTTAATTTTTTCATTATCCGCTCTTTTCATTGTTCTTCTGGAAGATTAATGATAAATCTGCAAAATGAAACTATTTGAAAACAAATCTAAAGGTGGAAACCCATCGCAGCGTTTTGTGTCGCATCGCGTCGAGCGTCGCGTTAGGCGTCGCGTCGACGCTGTGATAAGTCATGGGCGGAGCTTCGTCACAGATCAATGAATATGTCTATGAAACATGCTACGTGTATACATGCATACATGCATGCATACGGATCGACATATTTTGTTATTTTTTGTATTGTTATCACTTCGTTTTGTCAATGACTATAAAAGTACATTTCTATTAGTGAAAAATGAACTTGATTGACAGTTGATTGAATGCACTCTATATTTGTCAAATTCTCATTGGTTAATGATTACAACATCCAGCGTCGTCGATGTAAAAAATCGCTCGCGATTCGATTTTTCGGCATCGACGCACGTAGACGTCGGGCGTTTTTCGACGCGACGCTGAGATTGGATGGTACTCATGCTTAAGTATACCGAGCGATCGCCGACGTCAACGCTGACCTTGAACGCTCGACGCGACGCTACGCGCGAGGCTCAGATGGGTTTCCACCTTAAGAAACAGTATTTTCAGTTTGTGACGGGATCCTAATCTGACTGGGCATCAGAGAAAGACGACATGAGGGCGCTTTTAAAATGTATTATCAAATTATTTATAGTATAAAATCATATCCTAATGAGACAATTCACTCTTTATTTACAAAGAGATATACAGAAAGTAAATGTAAACAAAAATGTGGTAATTGATTTCAAACATGAAGTGTAGGAAGCTATTAAGCTTTTGAAGAGAAATAGCAACTCTCTCAGTTCTAAATTTAAATATGAATCCGCCTGTGATGAATTCCTTTCATTTTATATCTCTGAAGTTGTAAAGGATTTTCAAACAATAAGACATAGCATGTGTGCTCACGTTGCAATAAAAATTAATTAGACATAATCAACTAAATTGTCAACGCATGAATGCTGAATAAAATCAGATGTCTCACAATTTGTAATTGAAACAGTTGCCACCAACTCTGTTTTAGTATTCAGTTGATGGAATTGAACTATTATTTAGGCCTACTTTCAGATAACAGACTATATTTAAGATAAAGTTAATAAATATTGATTGACTGTCGTCTAGGTAGCAGATTACTCATGCAAACAGCTTTAAATTTATGAAGTTGCTTTCTTCATGTTATAACACCTACAGCATAGTAGGCCAAAGTGTTACTATTTCGAGTCAGATTAGACTGATATATTTGGCCAACTTCGGTTAACTATGAAGTAATGATCATTTAATTTTGATAACCCATACTGTGTCCGTTATCAGTAACCGTTCTATGATCCTATTAACACCACATGCATAATTTCTTTCACGACTAATCAGTCTTAGCATTAAAATTTAAAAGCAACATTATTATCAGGTCAAATTGAGTCTGACCTCAATTGATAGAATTTTTTTTATTATTATTATTGATAGCAAACTCCGCCTGTTCTTCTTTTATAATTCAACGTCGAAAATTATTAGGTATGCAGCTTTAATTCAGCGTAAGAAACTTAAAGAGAAAAGACAGGTTTATTTAAGAATCGATTTTTATCGATTTAAAGTTAAACATATGATTTGATAAGTAAACAAAAAGTATGCAAAAGTATGCTAAAAAATAAATTAAACATAATTAATTAAATTAAAAATAATATAAAAAGCATTTGTCATTGTTTATTAGTCGTGGCTCTAGTAATGTGACTTATTAACATCCATTATATTTTTGAGTGGATTGTAAACTAACTTATTCGATTAGTCTATTAATTTTACTGACTTATTATTTGATCAGTCAATGATTGTGATCGTGGTGCCTTTT
>JAQIXG010002528.1:0-17482 GCA_034700105.1 Oconnorella tubifera | reverse complement strand
CCCCCTGGGGTGCTTCCAAAAAATGAATTGGACTTTTGTAAGTTTCTCGTAATGTAATTCGGCTCAATATAAAATAAATGTATCATTTTTTCACAAAAATTGTCACAAGGGGGAGTGAGGGTTAACCATTAAACACTTTTAACACTTAAAAATGTTATTACCGCCAATGGGGGAGGGGGTAATAGCCCCCACAACCCCATCCCTTGGCTATGCCACAGATAGTTGCCATACTTATTTAAGGTCAACTATAATGCGTGATAGTTGAAAGAGTAGGCCTCTAATTTCATAACAAATGTTTAAAATTTGGATTAAAAACTGGATAAAATTCATTTTATACCCGAACCTTAAATTTTGAATCGAATTTTTTAAAGAGCGATGGCAGCTATACAAAACTATATTTGTAATGACACTACTTCTAACCCTAAAATCGAGCTGATGTACCGCGAGAGAGAACCTCAAAATTATTCAGTAAACCTTAAAACACCTGGTGACGTCACCTCTCCGTTCATCCAGGCTTCA
Source organism: Oconnorella tubifera (assembly GCA_034700105.1). Taxonomy (NCBI): domain Eukaryota; kingdom Metazoa; phylum Annelida; class Clitellata; order Enchytraeida; family Enchytraeidae; genus Oconnorella; species Oconnorella tubifera. The sequence goes on along the minus strand of JAQIXG010002528.1, from coordinate 16,963 downwards.
AATCCAGACACATCAACTTTAAGTCCAACTGGTGAACCAGTCAGCAATGAAGCGCCCTCCAGAAGCAAGATCGATCAACTCAAGAGTCAGTTGACATCACCCTCAGAACACGAGATACATCTGGGTAGATCTACAGAATTTGGAAGAAGCTCTCTGAAGAAGAACGATCAGGCACCCGGGGGAGAACGTCTCAGGGAAATCATGGCCAAGATCGAGGGGGAACGGGACAAGCAGGGAGCTGTCAGAACCCAAGGGGTTGAAATTTCAGGCGGGCGCTTGAAGGACCTCAAGGCAAAAATTGAGGGGGAGATTGCGAGCCAGGGGGAGGTCAAACATTCCCCGAAAGAGAACGTCCCAAATTTTGGAAGGTTGAAGGAAATAAGGGAACGAATTGAGGGGGAAATTGGGAACAGTGGGGAACGTGCAATTTTGGAAAGGGAGGAAATTCAAGGGGTGGGTAGTTTGATGGAAAGAAAAGCAAAAATTGAGGCGGAATTCCAGGGGGTGGAAGGTAAGATTCCGAGGGAGGGGGTATTGACGGGGGTTAATCTGAGGGACATTAGGGCTAAGATTGAGGGAGGGGGAGAGCCCCTGGGGGAGCCAAGGACACCGGGGGGAGAGCCAAGGACCCCGGTGAGGGAGGAGGTCCCGGGGAGAATGAAAGAAATGAAGGCGAGGATAGAGAGAACGTTGAGTGACGTAGGAGATAGGCCTGTGACGTCATTGAGGGAGGAGGGAGCGAGGGAGGGAGTGAGCACGGAGAAGAGAAGACAGAAGGCGATGGACTGGATGAATAGGGTGCAGGTTTGTTTGCTTCTTAACGTCACATCAGAACGAAATAATTCGTTTTGAAGTGGGTGTGTTACTTAAAGCTAAGTGACTGTAACATATTATATAAAAAAACTAAGTAATTAGTAAAAACGTCCGGGAGAGCAATTAGAGATCAATTTAAACCCCCCTCCCCCTCCCCCCCCCCCCACTCCATGATGGGGTAACATAAAAAATTGAAAAATCAACAGATAAAAATCAAATTTAATTATTTCAACGCCTCCTTTAGATTAAATTTAACATTTCAATATATTCTACTTAATTTTGTCGAATTAATCTTTTTATATTTCAGTCGTCGCCAAGTTCCAACTTTGACAGATCAGACAGAAAGTATTCGTCCCTTCGTGTCTCAAACATTAAATCTACCTGGTGTCCCAAAAATGTCTCTCCCACAAAAGAATTCCCCCAATTTTCATCAAATTCCAATTCTGTTCCCATTAAAGCACCCCCCTCTACCCCAATTTCCCATAAAAGTTCCCCCTCTCCCTCCGTTATAATACCCATTGATATAAAATCTAAATCTAACTTTCTAATCGATTCGAAAATTCCTGAAAATGCGGAAATTTCGCTGAAATACAATGCGGAAATCGATAAAAATTCGGAAATTTCTGGAAAAGATTTCCAAGATTCAAAAATATCCAAAAATGTGGAAAGTTTTAGAAGTTCTATTTCCAGTGATTATGAAGGACTGACAGGAAATGTTGAGACGAGGACAGGAATGAAGAAATCCAAGGAATTTCAAGGACAAGAATTAGGAATTAGTCCACTGTCGCTCGATGGTCTTGAAAAAGGTATCAAGGAATAAATATTTCCCGAAATTTGCACCCTTTAGTAATTTTCTTTATTTATATATGAATGAACAACAAAGTTGCAAGTCGCAACTGTTGGAAAATGTAACATTTTGTTTATTTACTGGTTATATGAATAATTTTCTATAGTTATTTTAATCTTGAGGGAGAGAGGGGGGGGGGTATGACGCCCCCCTCCCTCCTTTAACGATAACAAAAATTCTTTAAAATGTTTGTGTTCGAATATACCCTAATTCTAATCCGAACTTTTGCAGTTTAACATTTCTTGTTAATCAGGTTTTATATGATTGCCTTTAATGAATTGCAATATTTAATTTATGTAAATTTATGCAGATTTATTTACGGTTAATTTATGTAAATTTATGCAGATTAATTTAAAATTTATGTAAATCATTAATTTTTTTGCTGTAACGAAGGCTACAAACTTAAATACAGACTAATTTATAAAGACTAAATGTATACTAAATACTAAATAAGTACTAGTTTATAAAGAGTAAATGTATACTAAATACTAAATAAGTACTAGTTTATAAAGACTAAATGTATTTTTTCATTTAAAAATTATTTTTATTTGAATTTGTTTAAGTTTTAAGTTATATATTTTAATTGTAGATGACGTCACGAAAAAGGCGCTAGAATTCTACGAAAGGGTCCGCCATCTTGAAAAAGAAAACGAAGAACTGAAAGAAGAACTAAAGCAAAGAAATGAACAAGTTGGTTGGATGTGTTTCTATTTTGCATCGAATAATTTACCTGGTTTTTTACTTGGCAAGTTGCATTATTCTTAATCGACATGTTTATATTTCACGTGTTTTATATTATTTTTTAATATTTCAGATAAATAAATTAAATAAAGAAATCCATGAGCAGAATAATTATTACAACGCAAAATTGTAAGTAATACCATTTAATTTGCGAATAAAAACAGTTTTATACTCGGCGCTTGCCCCCCCGTAATTCCCAAATAAAAATACTTGACTGCTCTGCTGTGTTAAGAGTGAAGCGTTCACTCATCACTCGATTTATACACACACACAGTTCATAACGCGTCAGTAAATAGACGCATTTGTGCTGATGTGACGTTAAGAGTGAAGCGTTCACTCATCACTTGATTTATAAGCACACACACACAGTTCACAAATTCACAAAGAATCATTTGACGCTGATGTGACATTTAGAAATAAACCGCCAATAATTTTATTTACATTCAAAGAAATTTTCCTTGTGTAATACTTTAGAACGAATTTTCTTAATAACAATACTAACATAATATTAAATTAAATGTATTTAGTTTCTACTTTATTCGCAAGTCGAATTATTTAATTTATTTTCTACTCGCAGGATGGCAGTGGCGTCTCAACAAATCACTGACGTTACAGAATTAAACAAAAATAACGCGCAACCTTACAATGACGTCACGATGACTATACGTGAGGATGATATTGCAGAAAATGACGTCGAGTAATGATATAAGTAATTGTGGCTCAGTTGGTAGAACGTAAGGTCTAAAATCTCAAGGTCGTGGGTTCAAATTTCAGTCGCGGCGCATAATATTAAAATGTTATAAATTATGTCTTGGACTGTTTATATAGACTAAAATCACGATGAAACTCTACCTCCCTCCCTACCCCCCCCCCATTTCTCCTTCAAATAAAATGTTTTATTAAATATTTGATTATGAATTTTTATTTGATGTAAAAAACGGAGTGCTCAAATTGTTTAAGGTTTTAAAGAGTGAATTTCGCATCTTATATTTGGTATATGAAGCTAAATTTAGCGGTTTAAATGTGGTCTAGGCTTATTTTTATGAAGTTAAATTTGCTATAAGCGGATAAATTATGCGGGTTACATATATTTGGTAGGCTACAGATTGGTAAATTTTCCAGATTAAATTCCACACAGGCATCTAAATAATGTGGATTCAATTTGGCATAGGTAATTAAAATGAACAGGGTTAATTTGGTACAGACGGTTGAATCGATATATAATCGATTCGCGAACAATGACTACAGTAAAAAACATGAAAATATTAAAAAAAAGTTGTATAGATCATTTGTAATGCTATAATTGTCTGATCCCGCGGGATTAAACCAGGGAGAGGGGGGGGGGGGGAGAGGTAACACGGCTAGCCCCCCCCCCTGGCGAAGGCGCGAATCTAGATAAATTTTGAGGTGAGAAATAATAATAAAAAAAATTAGAAAGGAATTTCTTTATGATTTTTTCAATTTTAAATCTTTGGGTTGATTAGGCTGAATAGAAAGAGAGACTGACAAGTAGAGAGACGAACAGATAAGTAGAGAAACACAGAGATATATATAGAGAGAGAGATAGACAGATTAATAGAAAGGTAGATAGACAGACAGCCAGATAAATACATAGACAAACAGAGAAACAGAGAGAAACACAGATAGAGACAGAGAGAGAAAAAGAGGAGAGAGACAGCTTTATAAAGAGACTTAAGAGCTAGACAGTACATAGCTTCTTCAACAATCAACTTCTTTATTTCGACTGGGGCTAGTCCTCACTCTCCCCTCCATCCCGACAGATACAAACAACGATCATTTGACGCGTACATTTAAGCGAATAACGTCTGAACGTAATAAAGGACTTTAATTATTCATGGCCGCTGCAGTTCGGGTCTATTTCGCTTTCGTACCTTTAGGGAAAAGTTCGGCAGACGAGGGAACGATGGAGGTGCCGCGTGCGATCTAGTCAAGGGCGTCAGCGATATAGAGCAATATTTAATAGGAAGGGAAAAGGGCTGAGCTTAAATGCACAGAGAGGGAGGGGCTATAATTTAGTTTTAAAATAGTCATAATTAGATACGAAAATGTAAAGCATCTTATCTTGTATCTTATTATCTGATCTCTTGATGTACCCTTCTACCAAATCTACATTTATCAACTTATTCTCTCATCTTGCTTCCTGATGTACCCTTCTGCCAAGCCTACAGTTTATCATCTTATTTTCTGAGCTTTCTTCCTGATGTACCCTTCTACCAAGCCTACAGTTTAACATCTTATTCTCTGATCTTTCTTCCTGATGTACCCTTCTACCAAGCCTACAGTTTATCATCTTATTCTCTTATCTTTCTTCCTGATGTACCCTTCTACCAAGCCCACAGTATAACGTAATAGTCTAATCTTAATGTAGACCTACTCTTACTGTCACAAATGTATAAATATGATTAAATTGTCAATTAACCTCTATTTTTTAATTTAAAATAAGCTGATCATCTTTTTTTCACCTAAGAACCCTTCTCTAGCATCTTAACCCCTTAAATTCTAACCACATTTGCCAAAATTCTCAGCTAAAATTGTATTTTTTTAACTTTAAATTAAAGACTTTCGCTAATTTTTTAGCATTGCTAATTCTTTCGCTCTAGTAAGCTAATACCTATAGGGAATACATTGCGCGAAGAATTAGCATCTGTAATTAGTCTACGTTTCATTTAAAAACAGTCTATTTCAATAAGTCCGACTAGATAGAGAATGATTCACGAATTACAATAAATTTACATTAAAAAAACTTCATTTATATAAATTTGTCAATCAAATCGCGCTATTTGAAAATATAGTTTTCCAGTGCTGTTACTTTAATGATAATACGGCATTTTCAATAAATAATCATGATTAACCTAACTTAGTAATTAGAATTTTAACCCTAATACTAAAGGGTGCGGCAAGCTATGTTTAACTTCAATATATTATCCTTTATTTAACTGTTGTACTCAACATAAACTAGAAATATTTTATGTTGTGTGGTACCCAACCCATTAGAGTTAGACTCAAGCACTCAAAGACTTGTTACAATCATAAAATCTAACGTCACATCAGCACTTATTTTACAGTTTCATAAAATTTGAACCAATTCAAAAGGATCGGTCCAAAAGTCGTCAAATTCTTAACGTCTTTCCAAATTTCAAACTTCTGTGCAACTTAGTTCTAAATCTTTATCTTCTCTGCTATTTCTCTGCAACTTCTCTGTAATTTCTCTGGAACTTCTATGAAACTTCTATGAAAATTCTTTTCAACTTAAAAATCTATATTGTTACTTAAAATGCCGCACAAACTACGTCTACAATTTAGCGGCCTGTCTATCAGTTTGTTATTAGACAACAAGGTCGCCGACAGTCAGGGGCCTACAGGTCTCTCGGATCCTTCCCTCGTCCCTCTGACCCCTCCCTAGTCCCCGGGGCCCGTCCCTCATCCTGGGGTCCCTCCCACGTTATGGGACCCCTCCCTCCCCTAGTAGGATGATGATCGATGTGAACCCCGCTAGAAAAAAGCTTGGTTTATAACAAATCCCGCCCCTTTAGCCCAGTAGCCTATGTGTCAATCTAGATGAATGTTATTTAGTAGAAGTCAATTAGACGATTTAAATGATGTCTAACTGTTAAGATTATGGTTAGAATTATGGTTAGAATTATGGTTAGAATTATGGTTATGGTTAGAATTATGGTTAGAATTATGGTTATGGTTAGAATTATGGTTAGAATTATGGTTAGAATTATGGTTAGAATTATGGTTAGAATTATGACTAATAATATTATTAATAATATAGAATATTGACTAATAATAGAATCGCAATTAGTTTATATACTAAAGAAATGAAATAAATGAATTTTATCAAGGGGCGTGGTTTGCGAAGAAGCGATGCCTCGCTAATGCTAGCGTGCTTTGTGTTATTTAATATGAAGACACATTATCATTGAAAGTACAGACATCGGACCAATGAAATCGCAAGGAACCGTCTATTAATAGATCAGTGTAAAATAAGCTGGTAGATTAGGATTCGAGTCCCTGTGAAGAGCAATATTTGGTTAACTTGTTGCACCTTTTGCATAGTGAGTGAGTGAGTTAGTGAGTGAGAGAGAGAGAGAGAGAGAGAGAGAGGATATCAAGAGAGAGAGAGAGAGGATATCGAGAGAGAGAGAGAGAGAGCCAGCAGGGAAAGAGAGAGAGAAAACGATAGAAAGCAAGAGATAGAAGCGAGATAGAGATAAAGAAAGAGAAAGATAGTTTTGATAAAAAAAAGAGCAAGAGGGGGGGATTATATCCGATTGTCTTTATGCTACATCCGTTTCCGGTTTAGCATGACGGGGATCGGAAGTAGCTTTAAATAAATGAGAAACAGTCGTGTAATAATGGCATTCGGATATTGCATAAAAGCAGATTAATGGAAAAATTGAAAAAAACTTTTGACATTTTATTGTTATCGTGTCTGTCTGTCTGTCTGCTAGCCTGCCTGACTGTTACTCTGTCTATCTCTCTGTCTGTTCATTTGTCTGTCTCTCTGTTCGCCTGCTTGTCTGTCTCCTTGTCTGTCTGTTCATTGATCTGTCTGCACGTAAAGCATGCTACGGAAAAAATAAAAATAATTTTAAAATTGCTTTTTCATGTTGTGCTTTATTATAATTAATAACAATGACTGTTATTCGTGCAGAGACAGATGTACAATAATAATTAATGTCACATCAGCACAAAACAGTACTTAGCGATAGAGTCTATTTACGGCAGAACGGAAAATATGTCGAAATTGCCGAAAATGATGAAATATGTTTAAAAATTCGGCAAATTATTCTACCGACACCCTCCAAAATTGTTCCCCGAGTTAGGGTTAGCGCTAAGCTTTATCTTAAACCAACTGAATAAGTATATGGCTGTATTTCAGCAAATGTAGACACTTTTCGGCAATTTCGGCAAATCATCTGAGATTTTAGACGTTGTTTAACATCAAAGAACAGAAAATAGCACAAGAGACGAGTTGAGTCACGGAAAAAGTAAAACAATTGAAGATGTAATCATAAATCTACAGAACAGGATGTCTGTTCAGTGAGATTACTGTCTCTCTCTCTCTCTCTCTCTCTCTCTCTCTCTCTCTCTCTCTCTCTCTCTCTCTCTCTCTCTCTCTCTCTCTGTGGGGTAGTGTGGGGTAGTGGGGGGCTATTCACCACGGTTGAATATCTTTAATACAATTTAAAAAATTGCAAACTATTTAACGAATACTCATTCGAGCGCAAATTTATTTTGTCGAGTTTCAAGCTGTGCACCCTAATGTTAACTACATTTGATATATTTCAACCCAGATATTTGTGTCCATTGTTCGACCAACCATTACTAGTCTCTGTTAGAGATAAGGAAGTCTCGTGTCTCTGGATAGTCTCTCGATGGAGACACTTGGGACATATTTAACTTTGAAACAAATAATGTCATTCAACTGGTCACAGAGAGTCTCGAGAGAAAAAATATAATTTCAGTGAAACAGTCAAATATCTAGATTATATCTATTTGAAATAGCTATATGCTACTTAAGCTGCTATAAGCTACCTATATGCAGTAGATATAAGTACGTATACAGTATACTGTATATACCTCTGAAACTACAGCATAAAATACCTACTGTAGTACCCTACTTAAAGAACGCATAAACAGTATGATAGAGCTAAGTATACGAGCATACTTACGTGTATTATATTATGATATACTTCAGTATATCTAATGAAGTATATCATAAAATGTTTCTGGTATATGCAATGATATACTTAATTAGCTTAAAGTAAAGCAGCTAGGTACTGTAGTCTAATTAAAGTACCTACAATAAATGCTGCTAACAATGCTAAATGCTATTTAAATATCTAGATGCCCAGGTAATGTATCTTGCCCTATCAGTATGCGCATTTAAAGTACATTTGTGCTACTTAGGATACATTAATACCGATTATAGATCGTACATCCTATATAAAGTATCAACAGTACTAGTCTAGTACTGTTGATACTTTATATACGATGTACGCTCTATAATCGGTATTAATGTATCCTAAGTAGCATTACTATAATATAGGTACGCTAAGTCAAATATAAGTACTTTATATATCTAGTGCTACTAGATATATAAAGTACTTATATTTGACTTAACGTATCTATATTCTAGTAATGTACTATTTTCTAAAAGAATCTTATGCATAATTTAAAGTACTTTATGGCGCGTTATTGCTAACTTTATTACTTGCCAAATTTCGTCTTAACTTGTTCAAATATGCATAAAAACTTGTACTCGCCTACTGATTGATTAATCGTTGAGTATATAAATCGTGATTGGTTCATTATAAATAACATTTGTTCGCAAAACAGAAATACGCGTCACGAGAATAAAAACGCGCGCGAAATGATCTGTTGCCATGACGACCGTTTACCGCCGACAAATTGTCGTCCCAGCCAATCATAAAAGAGATGACGAGAGACTGAAACAACGACTCGTTCTATGGGACCCTCAGTTTGTACGACTAATAAACTTTACACTTTATGGCAGTCTTTTGAATGTTTTCGTATTCACTAAGCGTATTCCTTCCTGTCATTCCTTTAGTATTCCTTTTCTCATTCATGTTCTTGGTACTGCAAGGAGTTATTCATCAGTCATCACTTAACGTTCACTCATCACTTAACGTTCACTCATCACTTAACGTTCACTCATCTATATATTAACTATATATTCACACACAATCGTGAAGAAACTAATTTCAGTAATCTTCATTAAGTATAAAACTACTTAAAAAATTTCGCTGTCATTCTGTGCGATCTCCAAGCAGAAATTGTGCTGATGTGACATTAAGATACATAAATTAAATTCTTTCCTCTAATCAACCTCTTGCATAAAATCTCCCCAAAATTCACAATAAACCAGTTTTGAAAGAAATACATAAGCTTACAAAAAATAAGAGATCATAAAAGATCCTACAAAATATTCAAAACTATATGCAAAATATATAAATGATTTTAAAAATCTCAATTCAGAGTCCACAAAGATTCGTGCAGAGTTGAGAATGATAAAATTTCTCGAGTCTAATCCATCTGATGAATGGCTGATTTGAATCAAATGCCGCTTAAAAGAAAATTAGCCCCGCAACTAGACAAAGATGGCCATTTAGGCACACACGCTGATGGGAGGGGGCAGTGGGGGTAAAAATTGAGGGGCCCGGTGATTTGTAAAAAAGCCTGGGAATTATTTTTGACATCTTAAATTGAACCCGAATTTTTATTACGAATTTTTGGTTAAGCTTTTCTCATAAGGGGATTACGGACCCGTGAATTGGTCCTGGGCCAAATTTAGGGGCCTAGGGGCTCGGAGTATCTGTAGGTGGCCCATCATTTGGGTACCAATGATTAGGACACAGGCCGAAGCTGAATGGACAGGCATAGACAGCAAAGAGACCGATGTTTAAGACAGACGATAATTAAAACTAGACAGTAGAATACATACAGTAAAAGGCAAAAGATGCAGCAACTAACAAAAGCGTAATAGACAGCAGCTTAACTGTCCACAGCTGCACTGTTGTTCTTAGCTGCTGTTTTGATAGCTGTCTTTCTAGCTGTCTTGCTAGATGTCTTGCTAGCTGTCTTGCTAGCTGTCTGTCTTAATCACTCATCACTTAGATGCTTACATTATTACCAAAAGCTGCTTTATTAGGCATTTCAGTTAACTTCTGCGCAGCTGTCTACTTGCTGTCGACAGTGTGTCTACAGAGACAGCAACTAGCAGGTAGTAGATAGACAGCAGTCGAACAGTAGCTGTTATACTAAAGAGAGATTAAGCAGCAGTTATAGTCAGAAACTGGACAGCAGTTGATGGACAGCAAATGGACAGCAATTATAGACATCAACTAGACAGCAGTCGATAGACAGCAACTTTATATCAGTTACACTTAAGACAGGAACTAGACAGCAACTAGACAGCAATGATACACAGCTGATCGACAGCAACGAGATAGCAGCTGATAGACAGCAACAAGACAGCAGTTAGACAGCAACAACACAGCAATTAGACAGCAACAAGACAGCAACTAGACAGCAGTCGACAGACAACAACACAGCAGTTAGACAGCAACAAGACAGCAGATAGACAGCTAGACAACAGTTAGACAGCAACAAGACAGCAGCTAGACAGCTAAACAGAGGAGTCTGTCTAACAGAGCTGCTAATCCTTGAGAAGATGGTAATCCCTTACCGCCTGTGTGCCACCTGACATTAGTTGGTCGGTCACTCTCTCTCACTCTCTCAGTCTCTCTCATCGACCCATTAACGGAACATTATTCGAACACGAAACGTCACTTACACTATAGAACACTGTTAGAACATTATTAGAACAGTATTGAAAGCTAAAACAGCTTGGATGGAACACTATTAGAACATTATTAGAACGAAAATAAGCTGCTTAAGGGCATTACTGATTAAAAAGTTAACCAGTTAAAAAGCTAATGTAAGTTTTATATACTTTAGTTTGATATAATACCTTACTGGTCAATTTTAAAAAAGTATATTTGTACAAAAATTATGATAAAACAATAAAGATGGTGATAAAAGTAGAATGTTAATGGCGTAGCCAAGTGGGGAGAGGGTAGTTGCGATGATGATATAAACTCCCTCCCCAGTGGAGGTTTTTAAATTTTTTTGTAATTTTAAAGAAGCGAGTTCAGCTACCTTTTAAGACGTTAAAATTGTTTTTTGTAATCACAACGGCTCATAAATACATTAATTCTTGGATTACGGTTAGGATTGAGGTTAAGGTTAATGCTATGGTTCAAAAGGAGTAATAGTGAAAATTACAGGGTCGATTCTTCGGGTTATTGAGTTCGGGGCCGTTTTGTCAGTTTAATGAATTCGGGACCGTTTTGTCAGGTTAATGCATGCCAAGGCCGTTTTACTAGGTCAATGTATTCGGGGCTGTTATGTTGGGCTATCATTAAGCAAATTCATTTTTTAAAAATTAGTCCTTACTGGAATTGTAATTTTATATTGGTAAGCCATAAAACTATATTCACAATTTTGTTTATTTCAAATGAACCTTCAATATAGAAATGCTTCTCTTTCAAATGTATGCCATGGAGATTGTAATTTTAATCTGGTAATTAATCTAGAATGTAATTTCAACAAATTTAAATTAAATTATTAATTAATGAAATAAATACACAATGTATACTCTAAACGAGAAACAATATATAGTATTGAAAGTTTTATGTCTAGACAGGCCTGATAGATAATTGAATAACTAAACAGTTTATATGTAAAAATTATTATAATTTCTCAACTTTCTGGGGCAATATATGGGCGCCGTCGAAATCTTATAAAGGGCCAAAATTTTAAGTTGCGTTCGTAGACAGTAGTATTTTTCGAAGAGCTATTTTTATAATTAATAAATAGAACGCCTATTTTAATAAATAGAACGCCTATTTTTATAATTAATAAATACCAGAGCTATCTTTGTACTTACTATTTTTGTACCGATATTTTATACTCGATATATTTATAAACTGCACAAATTCAACTAGAGAATGAACGTAGGCTACTGGACGACGCTGAAGAAATAAATATTTATCGTACACCTGGTCTCTTGTACTTTGTTTTTTGTACTCGTCTTGTACTTGTTATTTCAGTGGCGTTAGAATCAAAACGTTCAGAACTGGTTAAAGAGAATATTTGAAGACAAAGTCGTGAGGATAAATAAACGCAGGACTTTAAGACAACAATTTCAATCCCATTTTAGGTGAAAGAAGTCGAGACCAACCAAGATGCCAATACCGGCCGGATCACTGGTGTTACTCAACAACAGTAGGTTTTTCTTTTATATTGTCTTAAAAATGAATATCATTAGTTATTATTGTATTCTAATATATGATATTACTAATATATAATATAAATATTACTTTAATAAAGCATAAGGCACGAGATTAGGGTTACGATTTGAATTTAGAGGTGGGTTGAAATAGGCTGTCATCAATTTATTATAGGATTAAGAGAATAGCGACTTATCTAAATAAATTAAGACATAATTGCAATAAATTAAGACATAATGACACAATGTCATGATGATAAAATGTCAGATGTCGAAACTTTTACGAGAAGAAGGTTAGCATCAAGATTGATGTCAGAAAGAACTTTCTGCTTAGACTGAGACCAAATTAGACTGAGACCAAATTAGACTAAGACCAAATTTGACTGAGACCAAACTTAGCTGAGACCAAATTGAACTGAGACCAAATAAGACTAAACAGTAACTTGCATCGTCTATAAACCTTAATCATTTCCTACTAACTTACCTCTCCTTTAAAAACTATAAAACAGAAAAAGCATATTAAACACAAAAAATTAAGCATGGGGTGATGGTTATGTCGTCACAACCTTTTCTACTAATAACAGACAGAGAAGTAGAATTAAATCTAACTTATTATTTCAATTCAGAGAAAAAAGAAAAGAACAATCAAAAGGTTATAGAAGATCGAGCCAATGAAGCGGCAGCAGCGGCAGCAGCTTCACCTAGCCGTCATCCAAACTCAAACCACGCCTCCCCAGCCCGTCGCCCGTACTCAAGCCACGCCTCCCCAGCTCATCGTCCCGCCCACTCCAGCCATCTGGCTGCATATAGTAACGCCACTTCTGGTACCAATTCAAACCCTACTTCTGGTACTATGCAACCTCCAGCGTATGGATCACCCAGTCATCTCTCGGCAAACCACGTCGCGGGGCTGCAGGTGGAAGGGGCCTGTGGTTCAGACCCGCAATGGGCCGAGGGCGCCGAGAGGCTTAGCCCCAAGCCATCACCCAAATCACCCAGGATGAAGGAGCATCATCATCATCATCACAGACACAAGTCACCCTGTCATAAGCCTTAGAATGAAAATGAGGTCGATGAAAAAATTAACTTTCCAGAAACGAGCTAGTAAACTTGTGACGCGATGTCATAAGTTACGAACAGAGAAGATGAATGTAGTAAAGTATAGTAACTTTCTGATATGTTAGCTACTTTGGATGACTGTGCTTCTTGCAAAAATTACAGAGCTGCAAATTCATTTTTTAGCGAAAACAGCAATTTCATTGTTAAAATCAGCGAGTGTTGTATTGTATTAATATAACAGATAGTACTTGTGTGACAAGGTCTTTGTGAAATAGTTTGAAATAAAACATTTGTTCTTGGAATATGACACCGGTGAAAGAAACATGTTTTCATGAAACAAATTTAAAATTTTGCCCTTTACAGGGTCTCCAAAATAATTCACTATTTAATGCGCAGAATAGCATTGTTCTATGGAATTTATGTAAATATATTAAAATTTGTTTCCTATGCTTGTAATGTGTATGTTGCCGTATAACACTTAAACTGTAACTCGACAAAACTGCCCCAACCATTAATTGTTACGGTTAGGGTTGGTTTGAGGATTTGAATTATGATTTTTGGTATGGTAACTGCTAGGGGTAGGATTTAAGTTTATGGTCAATTAGGGTTAGTTCTTAAATTCAATGAATGGATTGAATTGTCGGGTTAGTGTATTTGGGGCCGTTTTGTCAAGGTACCCCTTAAATATTATTTGAGTTGCTTGTAAATATTGTAAATCAAATACAGATGGCAGAGATATGTTAGTCAGTTGAAATTTGAAAAAATGCATTTAGTAGTCAAACTGTGACTGTGAATAAACTTTAATGAATTTTCGTCATTAAATGACAACTTGAATTTAGTACCAATTACAATGTATATTATTCAGGATAATATTGCGTTAAAAAATTGGTAAGATGTACAATTCTATGAGAAAAACAAATATCTGAGAGAAAGAGAGAGAGGGAGAGAGAGAGAGAGAGAGAGAGAGAGAGAGAGAGACACAGACAGAGACAGACAGTGAATGAGAAGAGAGAGATAGACAGTGAAGAGAGAGAGAAACAATATTCATATTCTTGTTAAGTAGTCTTTCTTAATTACTACTAATAATGAACTATTCAGAAGTGAACTTTGAACAATCATGTTGTACTCAATAAGTTTGCGATCTGTCGATTCATTTCAGTGGATGCTTGTGCTTACTACTGGTTAAGGTATCTTTTCGATTTTAATTTAATTGATTAAAATTTCTGAAAAAAATGGTTCCGTGACAATTCCTCTACAGACATTTAGTCTATGACAGTACATCTACCGACATTTGGTCTACCGACATTTGAACTACTCTAAACCTAACCATAACTCTAACCCTAATCCAAACTGAGATGTAGATGTCATAATCACAGACCAAATATCTACAGATGAATTGTTGTAGACAAAAGTCAGTAGACCAATTATTGAAATGTTGTTAAAATTAAGAAAATACTGAAATATATATATTCAAAAGCATTTAATGACTGGATAAATTAATTACTAATCATAACAAGATTAATAAATACACAAAATACATTAATGGATCACACAGTAAGCACACATTGTCTACATATATATCTATTGTTTTTATAAAGATCATAAAATTAAATATTAAGGCATAGATTCAACTGACCGGAAGCATATATGTTCAATTTTAGAGCAAAAAATTAGTATAATTGCATATGCCTAAAAAACACATAAAGTTCACAAAAAGACATTAACTCTCTACATAAAACCCCAATTTCTTCACAAAATTTTTTTGCATAAATGACAGTAAACATTTTCTATTTTAGGTCAACACTGTACAAGGCACAAACTACACTGTGAGTCAAAAAAACCATGTCCCTACGTAATTTAGCATAAATCATACGGATAACCATTAGTTTGAATGAAATTTCAGAATAATAATGTTTGCTGGTCTGGCTATGTGCTATATGAATTATTTTTTTAAATCTTTGACCAGCCATGGCAACCAAAACAAAATGGTGTTCACTGAAGAAGATAAGCACGTTATAACATTTTTAAGAAAGAGTAAAAATTATGGTGCAAAGCGTTTTTTAAAGGAATTTTCGAGTAAATGGATAATATTACTGAGATGTTCTACTAAAATAGAACCTTCTGTCTAATATTTGTGAGATAACGGAATATTTCATCTTCCAGCAAGATAGCGCTTCTCAGCACAGAGCTCGAGAGACTGTTGAGTTACTGCAAGCTGAAAGATCGGATTACATCTCGCATACTTTGCAGCCACCTAACAGCCCCGATTTAAATCCTGTGGACCATAAAATATGAAGTGTCATGCAGGAAAAGGTATACAAATGTCGAATACATGATGTCAATGAGTTACACCAGCGAATTGTGGAGGCATGGGACAAAATGGATCAGCGCATTATTGATGAGTCTGTCAAGCAGTGGCGTAGGCGTCTTCGCACATGCAAGGATGCCCAAGGAGGACAATTTGAATATAACTTTAACTTTCTTAATGATCAGCAATAACCATTCTTTCTTAATGTCAATTTTTTTCTTCAGATAATCTGATATCTGACAAAGTTAACTTAAAATATGTAGGGACATGGTTTTTTATGACTCACGGTGTATTATAAAAAGGCACAAAATTTGCCTACAAAAAGGCATAAAGTATCATACAAAGGCATCAAAAGGCAATATTTCACATAAAGGCACAACTTCACACAAAGGCACAGACAATAATTTACACATAGGGCACAGACTTCAACTATAAGGTACTACTCTACAACTAAAACAAGCCAATAAAATCAACAAAAAAACTCAAAATATCAGCAATCTCCCCAACGTTTGACCAATTTTTCTGACCCTAAACCCCGGTCAGCCCCAACCACTGACCCGTCCTCACGTTTCACATCATCACGTGATCTCTCATCACACTTTGATATTGTGAAATCATGTAATTTCTCATAATCACGAGTATCACTATCACGTTTTGATGATTTAACGCTATGTGCTATGTCCATTGATTTTTCACGTGTCACATATTTAGTGTCACTGACAATGTCACGTTTAGTGTCAGAATCCCTTTGCATGTCAGTGTCACGCTTAACGTCGTAAGTGTCGTAATGTCGCAAGTCATGCTTAGTGTCATGATTATAATTAGTGTCAAATTGTCGTTTAGCATTGAAGTCATGTTTCGTGTCATTATCTCTGACATGTCGAGCAACACCTTGACGAAAGTCTCTACCATGAAATCTGTACAAACAACATTCTTTACTCCACAGGGGGCCAGGGAGGGCCTTACACCCCTCACCCCTCTTTCTAAATTAAAATTTCCATTAAAATGTTTAAAAAATCGACAACATTCTACAAAAAAGTGTACCTTTTATTCTGTGATTGCCATTTTGTGGCGCCGCCCCTGAAGCCTCCTGAAGCCCCTCCTACTGCACACCCTGCCCCCTGGTGGCGAGAAGACTCGTAGGCGAGGGATTCGAGCCACTGAGGAATAGTTTGTTTCGCTTCGATTAGGATGTGAGCAAGATCAGAAACAAGATTACGATTCTTATCATTGAAGAAAGACGTAGCAAGACCTAGATGCAATATTATCCAGGTGTGAGAGATAGATAGATAGATGGATGGATGGATGGATGGATGGATGGATGGATGGATGGATGGATGGATAGACAGAC